>CM053027.1:199003520-199109885 GCA_028564925.1 Lithobates sylvaticus | reverse complement strand
GCAGATTGCAGCCAATCAGGTGCCAGCTTAGAGTTGAAAAAAAGTTTTCCCTCTTTCCTTGAATTTGTTTTTTTCAAGGTAAAAATGGGGAGCTAAGGCCCCATGCACAGGAGACGCAGATGCAAACTCTGCTGAATTTAAAAGCAGAAACGCGCGTTTTGCTGTGTTTTCATGCCACGTTTAGCCGCGTTTAGCTGCGTTTAGCCGCATTTGCGTCTAAAAGCATTTGTAAAGATAACATCAAATAGACCCTCCCCAAGCTCAGAAAGCATGTATTATTAACTATTTCTGCCATTTTGATCAGAGTGAGCAGCAGCAGCAGAGAGAGCAGTTGTACACTTGCATTTGCCTCTCTTTCTGTGTTTTTTTTGGAAATGGATCCCGTATTGAATATATGTCAGGAAATGCTCCTGATGTTGCTCTTGATGAGGCAGCAAATTTGCATGAGAGGTCCAAATCAGAGCTCGTCGATATTGGACCCATCCGTTGATGGCACAGCGAATGTCCGTTGGATATTTCACAAACATGTATGCATTTCACAAACATGTATGCATTAGTGAGTATATATGCTCTATGAACTATCTAAACTAATTACGACATTTTAAACCAATTTTTCTAGTATTTTTTATGGTTTACCATCATATTTCTGAGTTTTCTGGTCCAAAAAATTGGGTTCCTTTAAAAAGGCTTATAAACGCAAACGCTGCTAAACGCAGGTGCCTGCGTTTAGCCGTGTTTTGCTGCGTTTTGCTGCGTTTTGCATCTGAAACGTGGAAAAGCAAAGTGTCTGAACGCATTTTTTTGCTTCTGGAAAAACGAGGTTAAACGCAACTGCATAAAAACAGGAAAAAAACGAGACTGTGTACATGGACACATAAGATAACATTGCATGCGTTCAGGTGCAGTTGAAAAAAGTGTCCAACTGCCTCTGAACGCGCGTTTAACAGCATCTCGTGTGCATGGGGCCTAACATTTTATTCTGTGGTCTTTAAATTGGTGACTCATTTTTTCTTTAGCAATTACTATTTAGTGTGACCATACATGGCTTCATAAATGGATCCAGTAGAGGAATTAAAAACCTATTTAAAGTTTATACAGTAAGTGTTAGAAAATATATTCATTGTTGATATGCAGTCAATCTACTCCTGTACAATGGTCATGATTTTTATCATCCAGTTATGCAGACTTTTTTTTCAGCATTCCCACTCTTACACATAATGTAAATCTTTCCCTTTCTTATCCTAGGACCAGCTAGATTAGCTTCATATCCTCACTGCCCCATGGCTGCACTCCCATGAAATATAATGTGCCATATGCAGTTATTTGTACGCGCTCATGTATGTATGTGCAAAGAGGGAGAATGCAAGATATAGGTCAGGAACCATTGGGTTTGTGATCATCTGATTATAAAACCCCCCCCCAAAAAAACATTTTCTTAGGTAACTTTCTTAAATACAGTGGGTATAGAAAAGAATCGCCCCTTTAAAATAATCACATTTTGTTGCTTTGCAGTCTGAAATGAAGACGGTTTTTGTTTTATGCAGCTGTATTTACTCAGTGAAACATATAATATCCAAGTGAAAGCTATAACACCAGCATGTCAGAAATAAATTCAAAAACATAATCATTGAGTTGGAAAAAGGATCACCCCCCTTATGTCAGTATTCTGTTGAATCACCTCTTGCTTTAATTACAGCCTTTAGTCTGTTGGGATATGTCTCTGCTAACTTTTCACATCTAGACTTTGCAATATTTGCCCATTCTTCTTTGCAGAACTGCTCAAGTTCAGTTAAATTTAATGTTGACTGTTTGTGCTCAGTTTATCAATGGGGTTTAAGTCTGGGCTCTGACTAAGCCATGCAACAACATTCACCTTTTTCTCCTTCAACTACTGTGTGGTAATTTTTTCTGTGTGCTTTGGGTCATTGTCATGTGGGAAGGTAAACCTCCTTTCCATTGACAACTTTCAGGCAGAGGGCTGCAGATTTTCCTCAAGAATTTGATGGTATTTTGCCCCATCCATTTTTATTGTATCTTGACAAGTGCTCCTGTCCCTGCTGCAGAGAAACACCCCTATAATTAAATTTTAGTCTCATCTGACCATAACACTTTTTTCCATGTGGCCTCAGAAGGTGTGTTTTAAGGGTGTCGGATGAGACTAAAATGTAATTATCTGGCTTCAACACCAAAAGATATGTCTCGAGAAAATACAGTACAGCTCACCATCCAAATAACACCATTCTTTCAGTAAAGCATGGGGGTGGTAATATCCTGGTATGGGGGTGTTTCTCTGCAGCAAGGACTGGAGCACTTGTCAGGATAGAAGGAAAAAAGGATGAGGCAAAATACTATAAAATTCTTGAGGGAAAATCTGCTGCCCTCTACCAGAAAGTTGTCAGTGGGAAGAAGGTTTGCCTTCCAACATGACAATGACCCAAAGCACACACCAAAACTGACCACACAGTGGTTGAAAGGGAAAAAGGTGAATGTCCTTGCATGGCCTAGTCATAGCCCAGATTTAAACCCCATTAAAAATCTGTGGAATGACTTGTAGACTGCAGTCCACAAATGGTCACCATCAAATCTAACTGAACTTGAGCAGTTCTGCAAAGAAGAGTGGGCAAATATTGCAAAGTCTAGATGCGTAAAGTTAGCAGAGACATATCCAAACAGATTAAAGTCTGTAATTAAAGCAAAATGTGGTTCCGTTTTTTTCTGACATGTTGGTGTTATATCTTTCACTTGGATGTTATAAGTTGCACTAGTAAATGCAGCTGGATAAAACAAAAACGGCATCTGCCTTCATTTCAGGCTGCAAAGCAACTAAATAACTAAATGTGATTATTTTAAAGGGGGATGATTCTTTTCTCTATCCACTGGGGGGGGGGGGGGGGGGGGGGTTCCCTTCCTGATCCCCCAAGAGGCAGTCGGTTTTCCCTGGATCAACTTTAACTATAAATGTTAGTACCCAGTTATATTATGTACATTTAGGAAAGAATCCAGGCCTTTCTTAAAGCAATATACTGAGCTGGCCAGAGCCACCTCTGGAGGGAGTCTATTCCACATTTTCACAGCTCTTACTGTGAAGAAACCTTTCCGTATTTGGAGATTTAATCTTTTTTCCTCTAGCCGTAAAGAGTGCCCCCTTGATCTCTGTGTTGACCGTAAAGTGAATAACTCAACACCAAGTTCACTATATGGAACACTTATGTATTTGTACATGTTGATCATATCCCTCCTTAATCTCCTCTTTTCAAGAGAGAAACTTAATTTATTCTCTAATCTTTCCTCATAGCTGAGCTCCTCCATGCCTCTTACCAGTTTGGTTGCCCTTCTGTGCACTTTCTCCAGTTCCCCAATATCCTTTTTGAGAACTGGTGCCCAAAACTGAACTGCATATTCCAGATGAGGTCTTACTAATGATTTGTAAAGGGGCACAATTATATCTCTCTCTCTGGAGTCCATACCTCTCTTAACCTCCCTGGCGGTATGATTATGTCAGATTTTTGATGCTCAAAGCAGTACATTGTTTTGCATGGAAATTTGGAGTTTTATATTGTAGGCCTGAAATTCTTAGGAATAACGCACTTAAATCTGTCCAAACAAGAGTCTAGTAGACATCCCGGGTATGATAAAGTTTGAAACACAAAATCATAAATTATAATATAATAAATAACTATAAATAATTATAACAAATAATAATATAATAACAATACAATTTATTCAATGATGTAATCAAATCAAAAACACTGAAATTTGCTCAGTTGCAGAATTGCCGCTGTCGTTACTTTCAGTGTCTGATGACGAATTTCCCCGCTAATCACTTTTGCTCAATTCTGTGATTCTAATTTATTATCGCTGTTTTTTAGCTGGCCTAAAACCGCTTTTGATGTAAAGGGACACTTTTTGGTTGCTATGGACAATCTCAAGTTTCCAGGCAAAAAGAACAGTATATATAATATAAAACTGCATGCAGGACACTGGACAAAGCACTAAGAACAAAAGGGATGTTAAATAATTTGATACAGTAATGTAATCTGTAAGATCATAGTGTACTGTATGTATTGTGTGTTTTTAACTTTTTGAATTTGGCGTCAGGTTCCATCCCCATGCGTCTCCCTGCTCGCAGGGAATGGAGCCCGACACTGTGATAGATTGAGCAGAGTACATAGCCCACGGACACAGCGGGAGTACATTGCAGGATCCTGGGGACAAGGTAAGTAACTTTGCCTGGATCCTGCGATGCAATCCTGAGTGTGGCTCGGGGGGGGCTACCTCTTTTGGTAATGAAAATTCACCCCGAGCCACACTCGGGAATACCGCTAGGGAGGTTATTACAAGAAAGGACTTTGCTCGCTTTGGAAACTGCAGCTTGGCATTGCATGCTATTATTGAGCTTATCTACCAGAAGCCCCAGATCCTTCTCCACTATGGCTCCCCCCAGTTGTACTCCCCCTAGTATGTATGATGCATGTATATTCTTAAACTTTACATCTACATTAAACCTCATCTACCACATAGTCGCCCAACAGTGCATTGTTTGTCTTCTGGTTCTGGACTGCACAAATCTCAGGGCCCTGTAACCTACACATTTTGACACTTCCTGGTTGTTTCAAGAGTGAAGTTGACAACTTCCACATCCTGCAGCTTTCTATTAACTACTTGCCTACCAGCCACGAACACCTCCTTACTGACCAAGCCATTTTTCAGCTTTCAGCGCTGTCGCATTTTGAATGACAATTGCGCGGTCATGCAACGCTGTACCCAAATACATTTTTTATCATTTTTTCCCCACAGATAGAGCTTTCTTTTGGTGGTATTTGATCACCTCTGCGGTTTTTATTTCTTGCGCTATAAACAAAAGAAGAGGGACAAGTTTGAAAAAACATAATATTTTTTACTATTTATTATAATAAATATCCAATTTTTTTTTTTTTTTTAAACAAATTTTTTCCTCAGTTTAGGCCAATACGTATTCTTCTACATATTTTTGGTAAAAAAAATCGCAATAAGCGTATATTGATTGGTTTGCGCAAAAGTTATAGCGTCTACAAATAGGGGATAGATTTATAGCATTTTTATTATTATTTTTTTTTTTACTAGTAATGCCGGCGATTTGCGATTTTTATCGTGACTGCGACATTGCGGCGGACACTTCGGACACTTTTGACTCATTTTTGGGACCATTCACATTTATACAGCGATCCGTGCTATAAAAATGCATTGATTACTGTATAAATGTGACTGGCAGGGAAGGGGTTAACGCTAGGGGGCGCTGCAGGGGTTAATGTGTACCCTATCTTGGTGATTCTTACTGTGGGGGGAGGGGACTGACTGGGGGAGGAGACCGATCGGTGTCCCTATGTACAAGGGACACACCATCGGTCTCCTCTCCTCTGACAGGACGTGGATCTGTGTGTTTACACACACCGATCCACGTCCTGCTCGATTACCGGGCAATCGCGGGTGCCTGGCGGTCATCGCGACCGCCGGGCACGCGCACCGGGGCCCCAGCTACGCAGCGGGCGCGCGCGCGCCCCCCAGTGGCCAAATTGTACACGACGTCATATGACGGCGGCCCGCCACAGTAGCTGCACCGTCCCGCCATCATTTGACAGTGGGCGGTCAGCTAGTGGTTAATCAGTAGGGATTTCTGTCCTAGGAATGGACCAATAGGAAAGTATAGGTGCAATTGCCAACAGAGGCACAGTCGTAGGGCTACACACTTTCAGCTGTCTGTTTAGTACTGATTCGTTTTTCATCTGTTCATCTGTTAATTTAATTACACTGACATTATTTTGTTTAATAGCATGCAATGCCAAGCTGCTGTTTTCAAAGCAAGCAAAGTCCTTTCTTGTATTAAGAGAGGTATGGACTCCAGAGAGAGAGATATAATTTTGTTCCTGTTCAAATCATTAGTAAGACCTCATCTGGAATATGCAGTTCAGTTTTGGGCACCAGTTCTCAAAAAGGATATTGGGGAACTGGAGAAAGTGCAGAGAAGGGCAACAAAACTGATAAGAGGCATTAAGAAGCTCAGCTATGAGGAAAGATTAGAGGAACTGAATTTATTCACCCTTGAGAAGAGGAGATTAAGGGGGGATATGATCAACATGTACAAATATATAAGAGGTCCATATAGTGAACTTGGTGTTGAGTTATTCACTTTACAGTCAACAAAGAGGACAAGGGGGCACTCTTTACGTCTAGAGGAAAAGAGATTTCATCTCCAAATACGGAAAGGTTTCTTCACAGTAAGAGCTGTGGAAATGTGGAATAGACTCCCTGCAGAGGTGGTTCTGGCCAGCTCAGTATATTGCTTTAAGAAAGGCCTGGATACTTTCCTAAATGTACATAATATAACTGGGTACTAGAATTTATAGGTAAAGTTGATCCGGGGAAAATCCGATTGCCTCTCAGGGGATCAGGAAGGAATTTTTTCCCCTGCTTTAGCTCTGCTGTTTTTTTTTTTTTTGCCTTCCTCTGGATCAACTGTGGGTATAGAATGGGGTATATGGGATTGTATGATATATATTTTTTTTTATTTATT
This sequence comes from Lithobates sylvaticus, assembly GCA_028564925.1. Lineage (NCBI taxonomy): Eukaryota > Metazoa > Chordata > Amphibia > Anura > Ranidae > Lithobates > Lithobates sylvaticus. The sequence continues at coordinate 199,103,335 of CM053027.1, read as the reverse complement.
TTTTTTTATTTGTGGTTGAACTGGATGGACTATGTAACTATGTAATTGCCATGGGCAAGAACAGGCTATTGCAAGTAATCTACCATTTTTAAAACTTACCCAAAAGTGTGTGTACTATGAGCTTGTAAATGCCTAAACAAAAATGTGACAAATAATTTTACTGGCAAATCACTGTAAAACAGCCTATGACTATAAGGATAGAGTTTTTTCACCTACCAAAGCCTTAGAATTACATATTATTCAGCAGGGATTCTTATAGTATAACTAAAGACAGTTTTGGTTTTGGATAAAGTGGAGTGGTTTTTATTGCAGTCTGTGTCCCCTTTAGAGAGATTCATCCTCTGTTTTTCCAAAATTTGTGTCACCAGAACAAGAATAGAGGGGAAATCTTCTGGTGAAGCTGGTGGCAACCAGGGATTTCATTACTTTGGAGAGATTTCCTCTCACTTTGTGTTGTACCTATGGGACAGGAAGTGAAGGGAAATCTCCCCAATGGGACACAGATGGCAAATACAAAACGAACCGGGGCTATAACCCTCCCTTTATCCAAAATGAAAAATAACAATTTGCCTTTTGATTTTACTTTAGGCTATGCATTTAGAGTGCGACTTTGATGTCACTTTGAGTGCAGCTTTGATCCAACTTTACAGTCTCTGGATCAAAGTTGCATCAAAAGTCGCTTCAAAGTAGTGCAGGAACCTTTTCAAAGTCGTTCCAACTTTAAGTCGCATAGATTGGAACGGTGCCATTGAAATCAATGGGCTGTGACTTGTCATGTGTCCAAAGTCGCATGACAAGTCGCACTAGGCGAAAAGGAGCCTTAATACCTAAACCTCTCAAGTGGCCAGTGAGTCCTTGATTTTTAATCAGGGATTATTTAATTGGGATTATTAGAGCGCATTTTACCTCTGCTGCTTGGACATTGCTATTATTTAGTGCAATTCTTACTTTTTTTGTGATTATTTCAGGTGTATGTGCGAAGGGCATATATTGCATATGAGCTAAATAGCGTGCAGCATCGACAACTGAAGGACAACACGTGCGTTGTTGAGTTTCAATTTATGTTACCAACATCCCATCCAAACAGGTTGGTGTTTACAATTTTCATACAGTTTTAGAAAATGTAGAGAAGCCACTGTACCAAAGGATGGAGGGAAAAAGGAGAATGCTTATGCAGTTTTTTATTTTCTAATCTGCACTATAAGGTCCCATTCACACTTGAGCATAGCGGTTTCAGGCAGAAATTCCGACGGAAAAAGTCCGATGGAGCCCACACATGGTAGGAATTTCCGACAACATGGTCCGATAGGACATTTTCCGTCGGAAAATCCGACCGTGTGTACGGGGCATTACACCTCAAATATGTTTTATACTTCAGATTCAGGGTGTTCTGTGACAACATGTCTTAATCAAATATGTGTATATAAAATGCCTACCTTCACATCCATTCTCCTCATTAAAAATAACATGAGCTTAAAACAGAAGGAAAGTATACTTGTATTAACCCAAAAGGGCTTAGATAAGGTTAAATACTTAGTGGTTGTAAATCTCTAACGTGAAAAATTAACAAAGTATATCCTTTTTTAGTTTGTACTAGCATCAATTCAAAGCACCCAGTGTTGTTTCTCTCTCTGCTGTCTCTTCCCTCTGCTTAAACACCTAATTGTACAACACACACACAAAAAGTTCACTTAAGTGTGTCTCTTGTCCACTCCCGAAGGAGTAGGACCTTACCTTGACCCCCCAAGGAGCAAGACTCCTGACAAGGGCAAGGCTCAACTTGGTCCACCTAGCCAACAAGCCCCTCTCCTCATGGTGAGTCAAAGCAGACGAACAAGTACTAGGTGAGGGGTTTTCCCGAAAGGGGAACCAGGAACCGGATGGCCACACATCCTCCTCCTACACTTCTGTGTAGGCCCGAGGATCCCTCCCTCCATCTTAGTGAGAAAAGAGACACAGACAAAAGTGCAAAGTGACAAAACATAAGGAGAAAAATAAATAGTGCCCGTGCAAGTGCACTGGCTAGGCCCTGAGGCCTGGTAACAAATATTGCCCCAGATTTAGCAAAAAGGCCTAGCCCATAGAGGGGCTGTGCATAAAAAACAAAGTGACATGGCTATGTGCACCCCTGGGGTGACCAACTCCCAGGGGGCACAGACACTGTCGATTCTCTGCCTTCCCAGCCCATTGCCAGACAAGGTAGACCCATTCAAATCAGGAGGCACTGGGCCCCTCCAGTCTTCCTGGGAAAATTACTCTGGTGCCCCACATCCCATGGGCTCCGGATTTCTGTTCCAGCCAGTACTAGCCTTCAGAATCCCCACCATACCAGCAGAGATACTATACAGCTAGCCATTCCTACTACAAGGCCAGAATTGCTGTGTAGCACCCCATACTGGACACTGATAAAACCAGATACTACACTTGATCTTGGCTAAAAGGTAGAGAAGTTGATAATAGTCCAAGCAAACTCCGCAGCATCCCGGGTGACGGCCTATCCCCCCTCCAGCACACTTCACCTGACTGACAGCCTCAGCTGTATACATTTTCCTATCAGTGTGTAGAGGGTGGTGTGTCCATTCCCTCACTTAGGTTTCACTGAGCTCTGTGCTCCAGCTGTGTAGTGTGTGTGATGTCACCCCCCCACCCCTACATTCTACTGCTGGAAAATGCCTCGTTTTAGGAGGTTGAAGCGAAGAGAGGGCTGCACATAAACTACAAAACTATACAAATTATGTAGGTGTATTTGTTTCACTTCTGTGTATCACCTGAAGCTTGTCACTTCAGCGAGTATATGTAAGGTTTTATAACCACTTTAATGTGCGTTTTTATATATATCCTTCAGTTCCAGTTTTGCTTGCTTTATAAAATATACATCTTTCTGGTGCATCTATAGGAAAGTTTTAAAGGGAATGTGTTCTGGTTCCTTGCATGCTTTCCCCATGGTTTCAATTTTTTTTACATGTTTACAGGTTCCGAACTCTATTTGATTAAATGATTTAAAAAAAAAAAATGTGTATAGACCTCAGTAGCTCACGTTATTTTTGAAACAAATGTGATTGATTATACATATGAAGCCACACTGCTGCTTCAAGGCACCTCTGCAAAACATGGCCTCTAACTAAACAGTCTGAGTTTCCTGCGACATACTCATACAGTGTGTGTGTGCGTGTGATTGATATACTGTATATATCAATCAATAAATGCATTGAGAGCAGGTATACCTAGAAGGTAGCCCCAAGTGGTTGCTATTTGTGCTTTGTTGCTTTTCTCAGTGACTGCTTCGATATTGAATGGCATTATGCAAGCATTTGGTCAGCAAAACTAGAGGAGAGACAGGCAACTACCTGTGTTCTGCCTCTTTAATGAACCCATAGTACTCTGCGAATCCTTTACTATGTATTAAATGTCTGTAAACAAAGATATATACTGTGTGTATGTATGTGTTCACACAGACCGTTGTTACTCAGCAATACATATTATGTGATTTGGTCTCCTGTGATGTGGTTGCAGCATGCCACAACCATACATTGTAAAATAGTGCATGTGTACCCCTTTGAGTGAATTATGGTTTCTTAGGAAGCCCATTTAACCAGTTAAGTCCTGGGCTCTGTTTTTAAATTACAGAGGGACAGTTGTTTGTCACAGGGCATTTTAAAATGACACCAGACTCAGCGGCTGCTGCGGGTGATTGCTGGGGTCCAGCAATAAGGCCAGGAGCTGAAATGGTCAGCTACTGGATCTCCTATGCGCTACAGATTGTTCCTTAAAAGTGAGCTTTGGCACCTGGATTTCAGCATTAAGCGCAGTAGCTAAAACAATCAGCTACCGGGTTTCTGATGCTTCTACAGGTCATTCCTTAGAAGCGATCTGTAGAAGTGAAAGTAAACAGTGCCTTTGTGTTGTGTTTACGTTGGGAGTGTAGTGATGTCACAAGTGACTTTATGTAACTTCCTGTCACATTTAGAAGCATGGGGGGTTCCGGATCTGGTTTCCACTGACAAATGAAAAAAGTAGATAAATGTGCAGTATATGTATGTATACATCTCAAAAAAGCAGGTGAGTTGCCCGTCTCCTTATGTAGAATGCAAGTAATTGACAGGCTCCAATCTGTCACACAAACATATCAGTCCAGGGAGGTCACCACATTCCAAAACGTTGTCATTGTCAATGAACATTCACCTGATGAAGAGCAGAGACACTAAAAACTGTTATGCAGTTGTTATATCTGGGATAAATTCAACATAGTGAGCAAGAAGTATTGGAATGTATGTAACTATAATAGGGATAAAACATATTTGAGGAAGGGATTTTAACAAGACAAGTGGCCACTCATTAAAATAATAAGAAAATAGGTTTAACCTTAAACTACGTAAAAGGTTCTCTACATTAAGAGCGGCAAGGATGTGGAATTCCCTTTCACAGGTGGTGGTCAGCGGGGGGCATCGATAGTTTCAAAAAAACTATTAGATAAGCACCTGAACGACCGCAATACAGGGATATACAATGTAATACTGACATATAATCACACACATAGGTCGGATTTGATGGACTTGTGTCGTTTTTCAACCTCACCTACTATGTAACTATGGAATGCAGTGACTTTCCTGGATTGCTATAAATCCTAAAACGATTCCTTCCCAAAATGAATCCCCAAGTCGCAACAATAGTGTCAGATGATCTGTACGTTTGTGTTTACTTTGCAAGCATCAAATAACGCAATCTAATTCAAAATTTTATTAACCTGTGAAAACGTTTGCTGTTTTAATAATTTGTTCTTTTCTAAATCTGACTTAATTGCATCTTGCTTGTTTAATTAAGCTTTGACAAAAAAAAACAAACAAACCAGGAAACTGATTTGTTTCTATGCAGCGCTGCACCAGATTTTGCACTTTCCGGCTTTAGTAAATCGACTTCTTATGCCGCGTACACACGAAGGGACTATCCCGCGGGATTATCCGCTGGACTCGAGTCCGGCGGACAATCCCCTCGTGTGTGGGCCTTCGACTGACTTTTTTTCCATAAAGTCCGGCGGACTAGGTTTTAAGTTTTGTTTTAAAACTATCCGCTGGACTTGGCAGTCCGGCGGGCAATACGGCCGTCTGTAGTATGGTCCGGCGGACCAAAAAGGACGCATGCTCAGTAGCAAGTATTTTTCTAGTATTTTTCGTTTTCTAGTCCCGTCGTACGTGCTGTACGTCATCGCGTGAACCACCGGACTTTTAGCGTGATCGTGTGTGGTCAAGTCCGTTCGCTTTCAAGTCCGCCGAAGCCCAGCTGGAAAGTCAGGCGGATTGTCCGCTGGACTAGGTCCGGCAGAACAAAGTCCCTTCGTGTGTACGCGGCATTACTGTTATTTTTACAATTTATGTAAACTGTGTTTTTTTTTTTTTTTCCCCCACATAAGTCACAATGTTGAAAGGGGAATAAAGCTCTCCTAAAGCTCTCCTAAAGTAAAATGCATATGGTCACTTTGAGCTTTATTATTTGGAGTTATATAAAAGTCGCCCTACCATGATATAATTTTATTCAGCAGATTTTACTGATTATATTTTGTGCTGTCGGCTGATTTTGGGTCACAACTTTTCTTAAAAAAAAAAATCACAGCTCCTGTCTGCATGGAATTGATTTCACTGGGATCCTAGTTTGGCATCCAAATTTATTTCACCTGGGAAAAAAACACCAAAATGTTGTGCTTTCTTTATACATTTCCTGAAAACGAATTGCTCCAGCCGCCAGTTAATTCATCAGGATATACGTTGAAGTTCAGTGAACTCCTATGTACACATACAGCTCTGACATGTTGCACTTTATATATATATATATATATATATATATATATATATATATATATATATATATATATATATATATATATATATATATATATATATATATATATATATGAAAAGTATTTTTTTTTTTGTAACATGATATACAGTAAGTATAACTTACTGTTTATATATATATATATAAACAGTAAGTTATACTTACTGTATATCATGTTACAAAAAAAAATAAAACTTTTCATGAAGAAGTGCTTGTAACATCCTCTACTCCAGTATGTTTACCATGTTCCACCCATTGGTTGCTTATCTTGCTTAAATTTCTCAAAACCAGTATGGTGTGCAATGAAGATATATTGATTGATTGTCTAAGCAGTGGCGTCCCTAGAGGGGGGCCAGAGGGGGCCATGGCCCCCCCAACATTATACTGTGCCCCCCTAAGTGCCCCCCCAACTAAAAATAACAGAAACTGGGAATGCAGGAGACAGGTATGGACTAAACCGCTGTGTTGCTGGCTCCAGCTCCGCCTCCACCTCCTGAGTCTACTCCCGGTTACTGGTTGCTATAACCGCCTTGTGTCTAGCAACCAGTGACGTCAGAGCCGGCATTGGCATTGATATCTCTCTCTCCCCTCCTTCCTGTCTTGCACTGAATGATATGATCTGCTCCTTCTCCCCCTCCCCTGTGTGTGTACCGCTGGAAGTGTGAGCTCCTTAGCTTCATACTTGACTTCCCTGGAGAGGGAAGGGGGAGAAGGAGCAGATCGTCTGTGTATCATTCAGTGCGAGAGAGGAAGGAGGGGAGAGAGAGACATCAATGCTGAGCGGCTCTTGGGCTCTTAGCTGTTCCATGCAGAGACAACCCCCCCAGAGCATCAGTCAATTTCACAGCAGCCAGGCTAGTGTAGCCTATCAGCTGCCAGAGCCGAACTGCAGACGCTGGACAGCAGGGGGTGGAGCTTCTGCCTCCTCAGCCAATGGGTACACACAGTGCATTGTCCATCCCTGCAAATTCATCCTGCGGGTTTCCAGAAGCTGCCGAAGTTCCTGCAATGATGGAGGTGAGAGAGGAGAAAAGTTACTTTTACTTTCTCCTGATACATCGGCATCTTTCACCACCAGCTTTACATTCCTTCCCTCTGTGTACTACATGGCTCCACATTCTCCTGATAAAACTATGCAGTATGCAGTGATCAGACACTCATACACCAATCCTCATCCCCCTCCCCTTTCCAGTTCACTATCTGCTGTTACTTTCTGCTCTCCACTCCCAGAAATCTGCACTGAACACATCCTGCAGCCTCCAGTCTCAGATTTGGGCATTCCAAACTAGGAGTCCACACACTGACTGTGTGCCTGACACCCTTTCATTCCCAGCTTATTTCCAAATGTTCTGCAGCCTCATACATTCTTTACAGTCCTTAAATATTTTTTTTTTCTTTCAGCCAGCAGGCTAGTATAGTACTAGAGTGAGACTCAGACTGAAGATGTTGCTACAATATACTGCTGTTACTACTTTTGACAAGATTAGTAAAAGTATACAGTGCAAACACTGTCTGCAGCCATGAAAGATACAGCCAGAGCACCTGTGATCATCATTATCATGCTGATGATCACACTGTACAGCCTATATACAGTACAGTCACATGAAGTACAGTGTAATCATCAGCATGATAATGATGATCACAGGTGCTGTGGCTGTATTTTTCATGGCTGCAGACAGTGTTTGCACTGTATACTTTTACTCCGGGCTTTTTATCAGCTGAAATGTGGCACTCCTGAAATCTAAACTCTGTACGGAGCACACCCTGTACTCTGCACGTAGCACACCATGGACCTTGTACTCTACATGTAGCACACCCTGGACCCTGTACTCTGCATGTAGCACACCCTGGACCCTGTACTCTGCACGTAGCACACCCTGGACCCTGTACTCTGCACGTAGCACACCCTGGACCCTGTACTCTGCACGTAGCACACCCTGGACCCTGTACTCTGCACGTAGCACACCCTGGACCCTGTACTCTGCACGTAGCACACCCTGGACCCTGTACTCTGCATGTAGCACACCCTGGACCCTGTACTCTGCATGTAGCACACCCTGGACCCTGTACTCTGCACGTAGCACACCCTGGACCCTGTACTCTGCATGTAGCACACCCTGTACTCTGCACGTAGCACACCCTGGACCCTGTACTCTGCACGTAGCACACCCTGGACCCTGTACTCTGCACGTAGCACACCCTGGACCCTGTACTCTGCACGTAGCACACCCTGGACCCTGTACTCTGCACGTAGCACACCATGGACCCTGTACTCTGCACGTAGCACACCCTGGACCCTGTACTCTGCACGTAGCACACCCTGTACTCTGCACGTAGCACACCCTGGACCCTGTACTCTGCACGTAGCACACCCTGGACCCTGTACTCTGCACGTAGCACACCATGGACCCTGTACTCTGCACGTAGCACACCCTGGACCCTGTACTCTGCACGTAGCACACCATGGACCCTGTACTCTGCATGTAGCACACCCTGGACCCTGTACTCTGCACGTAGCACACTCTGGACCCTGTACTCTGCACGTAGCACACTCTGGACCCTGTACTCTGCACGTAGCACACCCTGAACCCTGTACTCTGCACGTAGCACACCCTGGACCCTGAACACTGCACGTAGCACACCATGGACCCTGTACTCTGCACGTAGCACACCCTGGACCCGGTACACTGCACGTAGCACACCATGGACCCTGTACTCTGCACGTAGCACACCATGGACTCTGTACTCTGCACCTAGCACACCCTGGACCCTGTACTCTGCACCTAGCACATCCTGGGTATGGGTATGGGTATAAAATTGCGTTTTATAGTTGGCCCCCATACTTTTGTCCCTGTCCCCCCATGTGCCCCCCCTAAATATGAAAGCTGGAGACGCCACTGTGTCTAAGTGGATCCTTAAAACTTTGCCTTTAAAACTTAAACGGCAGCACATACATTTGAAAATAGTTTTACAGAAAATTTGTCATGAGGGAGGAATAGGGGGCTGCTATTGCTAGCCGCCTCCTGAAAATGCTTGTTGAGTCTAAATTGTTTGGGACACTGACCTGGTACATGCATGTTGTAAATGTAATTATTGTAGGATTTCATTGCTCTGAGTGCTTTTTTTAAAACGTAATTTCTATGTCTATTTGCAGTTCTGTTTGTGCATGGGGGCAACATTAATGGATCACAACATACTCTGGCTTGGTTGTGTTTTGATGCTCCTTCTCACAATGCAAGTCTATTGCAGTCAATACACTGAAAACAATGCACTGCTTATGTGGCTGATATGTTAAGCAGTTAGGCAAAGTTATTGTAGTAGCATACCTACTCTGCCTTTTAAGGACTCTACAAACCTCCGTATTTAATAAAATAACAAAAAAGAAAGAGGAAGATTGCATTTTTTTAAATTAATTTAAAGTGCAAGTTAATTTTACAGCACTTACACTGTATGTAATTGCCCTCCCCCACTTAGTGCACCCTGCTATGTTTACCGGTAAACTTTCTTACCATTCCATTGATATTCACTGTGCAGCCTTGCCCAATGTTGCATAGCCTGTAGAGAAAAAATGTCCTCGCTGGTCCTTCTTGAAAGTTCACTTGTGTGCCGCAGTCCTGTTTATTTCTGCTGGTGAGCCGTAATATGCAGCTTGGCTGGAATACAGCTCACTCAGAGGAATGAATGGGCCCGCGGCACATGTGCGAGCTTTGAAGATGAGCTGATAAGGACATTTCTTTTAGAAAGGCTGTGTGGTGCCAGGCTAGGGCACACAGTGAAGAGCGCTGGAATGAGGGGCAAGAAAAATATATAACATAGCTGGCTGCAGTAAGTGGGGTTTGGACATATACACTATATTACCAAGAGTATTGGGACACCTGCCTTTACACCCACATGAACTTTAATGACATCCCAGTCTTAGTCTGTAGGGTTCTATATTGAGTTGGCCCACCCGTTGCAGCTATAACAGCTTCAACTCTTATCGGAATACTGTCCACAAGGTTTAGGAGTGTGTCTATGGGAGTGTTTGACCATCCTTCCAGAAGCACATTTGTGAAGTCAGGCACTGATGTGGAAGAGAAGGCCTGGCTCGCAGTCTGCGCTCAAATTCATCCCAAAGGTGTTCTATCAGGTTGATGTTAGGACTCTGTGCATGCCAGTCAAGTTCCTCCGCCCCAACCTCGCTCATCCATGTCTTTATGGACCTTGCTTTGTGCACTGGTCCACAGTCATGTTGAAACAGGAAGGGGCCAACTCCAAACTGTTCCCACAAAGTTGGGACCATGAAATTGTCCAAAATGTCTTGGTATGCTGACGCCTTAGGAGTTCCCTTCACTGGAACTAGAGGGCCAAGCCCAACCCCTGAAAAACAACCCCATACCATAACCCCCCTCCACCAAATGATTTGGACCAGTGCACAAAACAAGGTTTATAAAGACATGGATAAGCGAGTTTGGGGTGGAGTAACGTGACTGGCCTGCACAGTGTCCTGACCTCAACCTTTGTTGCCCCACAACCTGGAACTACCATGCATTGTTTGAGGATTTGCATGATATAATTTACAGAACATGCCCACAACTTTGAAGATTTTTTTTTTTTTTATTTGTGAAGCAAACAACAAATAGGACAAAATAACAGAAAAAGTCAATGTGCATAACTATTCACCCCCCCCCCTAAAGTCAATACTTTGTAGAGCCACCTTTTGGGGCTATCACAGCTCCAAGTCGCTTTGAATAAGTCTCTATGAGCTTGCCACATCTTACCACTGTGATTTTTGCCCATTCCTCCTTGAAAAACTGCTCCAGCTCCGTCAAGTTGGATGGTTTGCGCTTGTGAACAGCAATCTTTAAGTCTGACCACAGATTTTCTATTGGATTGAGGTCTGGACTTTGACTAGGCCATTCCAGCACATTTACATGTTTCCCCTTAAACCAGTCAAGTGTTGCTTTAGCAGTGTGTTTGGGGTCGTTGTCCTGCTGAAAGGTGAACCTCCGTCCTAGCCTCAAATCGCACACAGAGTATTACAGCTTTTGCTCAAGAATATCCCTGTATTTAGCACCATCCATCTATCCCATAACTCTGACCAGTTTCCCCGTTCTGATGGTGTTCTTTGGGTGATGTGATGTGTTGGGTTTGCGCCAGACATGGCGTTTTCTTTGATGGCCAAAAAGTTCAATTTTAGTCTCATCAGACCAGAGCACCTTCCTCCATACATTTTGGGAGTCTCCCACATGCCCTTTTGCAAACTCAAAACGTGTCATTTTGTTTTTTGCTGAAAGTAATGGCTTTCTTTTGGCCACTCTGCCATAAAGCCCAACTCTATGCAGCATACGGCTTATTGTCGTCCTATGTACAGATACTCCAGTCTCTGCTGTGTAACTCTGCATCTCCTCCAGGGTCTAAGGGTTACCTTAGGTCTCTGTTCTGCCTCTCTGATTAATGCCCTCCTGGCCCGGTCCGTGAGTTTTGGTGTGCAGCCGTCTCTTGGCAGGTTTGCTGTTGTGCCATGTTCTTTCCATTTGGTTATGATAGATTTGATGGTGCTCCTAGGGATCATCAAAGATTTGGATATTTTTTTATAACCTAACCCTGACTTGTACTTCTCAACAACATTGTCCTTTACTTGTTTGGAGAGTTCCTTGGTCTTCATGGCAGTATTTGGTTAGTGGTGCCTCTAGCTTAGGTGTTGCAGCCACTGGGGCCTTTAAAAAAGGTGTGTATATGTAATGACAGATCATGTCACACTAATGCCCCGTACACACGATCAGATTTTCTGACAACAAAACCGTGGTTTTTTTCTGAAGGATGTTGGCTCAAACTTGTCTTGCATACACACGGTCACACAAAAGTTGGCAAAATTTTGAACGCGAGAATGCGGTGACGTACAAGACGTACGACGAGCCGAGAAAAAGGAAGTACAATAACCAGTGCTGCTCCTTCTGCTTGATTCAGAGCATGCGTGAACTTTTGTGCGACGGACTTGTGTACACACGATTGGACTTTCCGACAACAAGTTTTGTTTTCGGAAAATTTGAGAACCTGCTCGCAAACATTTGTGTGTGGAAATTCCGACAGCAAATGTTCGATGGAGCATGCACATGGTCGGACTTTCCGACAACAAGCTCACATCGAACATTTCCTGTCGGAAAATTTGACCGTGTGTATGCGGCTTTAGATTGCTCACAGGTGGACATCATTTCACTAATTATGTGACTTAATGTGAAGGTAATTGGTTGCGCCAGACCTTTTTTTGGGCTTCATAACAAAGGGGGTGAATACATACACACATGCCAATTATAATTTTTTTATTTCTGAAAAATAGTTGTATGTATATATTTTTCTAATTTTACTTCACCAACTAATGCCGCGTACACACAATCGGAATTCTCGTCGGAAAAAACTGTGATGGTTTTTCCGACGGAATTCCGCTCAAGCTGTGTTGCCTACACACGATCAGACCAAATTCCGACGGTCAATAACGCAGCGGCATAAAACACGTTCGACAGCACTATAAAAGGGAAGTTTAATGCTTCCGAGCATGCGTCGAATTGTTTCCGAGCATGCGTCGGAATTTTGCGTGTCGGAATTGCATACACACGATCGGAAAATCCGATAGAAAGGTTTTCCGTCGGAAAAATTGAGAACAGGTTCTCAATTCAAAGTCCGTCGGAAATTCCGACAGAAAAGGACCGTTGGGCATACACACAGTCGGAAAATCCGATGAAAAGCTCCCATCGGACTGTTTCCATCGGAAATTCCGACTGTGTGTACGCCGCATTAGACTATTGTGTTGTGATCCATCACATATAATTCAGATTAAAAAAACATTGAACTAAAGGCTGTAATGTAACAAAATAGGTAAAAAGCCAAGGGGGTGAATACTTTTGCAAGGCACTGTATTTCTCTTGCCTTGGCCCCATTAAAGAATATGCTACCCCAACATTTTATATTCCTGATATGTGTCTGTTGTACCATGTACTTGTGTTAACAAGTATCCTGTCCTCATTGCATTGCTTCCTTTGTGTGAAATACCTGGTGCTCCTCCGGTTCCCCTGCTTTCCCATTTCAAACTGACCACAGTAGGGGTAGAGCGCAACCATCGGTAGCGTGGTCAGTTTTCTGGCTGGAATGAACAGCCTGCCTGTCCTCCAATGGTCAGACTTGGGCTGACACGACCTCCCCTGCACAGCCATTAACTGGAAAGCTAAGTGTCCTGCTGTTTCTCCACCCCCACCTCTCCAAGCCCTGGATGCAACTGAGAACAGAGATTATGTGTAAACTTATAATAAAAAGGAATTTAGAATTTTGTTTTCATATCTATACACAAAAATATTTTGCCTTTTATTTCTAATTTAAACTGAATGGGTTGTTTTCCAACATAAGGGTTCAACTTTACTTCAAGTTAAAGTGGAGTTCCACTCAAAAGTGGATGCTCCGCTTATCAGCCTCCTCCTCCCCTCCGGTGCCACATTGGGCACCTTTCAGGCGGAGGGGCGAACTGGTATCTGTGTTTTGACAGGTTCCAGTCCCCACTTTCGAGAGATCTCGCCGCGGCTCGATCACTCGGAAGTTCGGCCCTCCTCCTCTTTCCTCCACTGACGGGCCATTCAGAAAGCGCAGCACGCTCTGCGCATGCGCAGTAGTGAACCGGCTGTGAAGCCAAAAGGCTTCACTGCCAGGTTCCCTTACTACAGATGGTGGCGGCAGCACCCAAGAACCAATGAAAACATTGACTGCAGTGCTGACATCGCTGGATTCCAGGACAGATAAGTGTCCTAATATAAAAAGTCAGCAGCCCATTTTTTGCTGGGGAGGGCAGAACTCCGCTTTATGTTATTGCATAAATCCAGATACAGTACATGTAAAAAGCTGCTAACTATAAAGATGATTTTTTTTTTGTCGATGAGAAAGTTCCTTTTCTATATTTCTACTTTCCTCCTACTTTGACTAGTGTGATGCTAGCTAATGGTATACTCAAACCAAGCTTTGATAGTCTAGTTATTAGTTGATAAATCTATTCTCATATGCACTGTTCTATTTCTTTTATGATTTCCTATCTCTGACTGTTAAATATAAAAAAACATCAGCTAATTTATTAGGGGTGCAACGGATCGTCACCTATCCGTGATCCGAACGGGTCAACCTGTTCGGATCGGCACACCACACGATCCGTGGAGGAGATCCTTAGGAAAGGCCGCGGCTTTGGCTTAGCTCCGGAGCGGCGGCCATCTTGTTACACCCAGCGGCCATTTACCACACGATCGCTCCGTCAAATGACGGAGCGATCACTTGTAAACAAACCAGTGTCAGGTCATGTTCCTCTCCCCCCTCTGTGTACTGATCTGTACAGTGGAGGGGAGAGATCGGATGGCAGCAGCACTGTGGGCTGGATCTGTAGTGCCCACAGCGCTGCTCTGTGACAATTGCAGTCACATCAATGGATCCATCCATCCCTCCATACTCTGCCAATACCCTGCAATACCCTGCCAATACTCTGCAATAATCTGCCATACCCTGCCAATACTCTGCAATACCCAGCTATACTCTGTCATACTCTGCCAATACCCTGCCAATACTCTGCAATACCCTGCCATACTCTGCAATACTCTGCAATACCCTGCCAATACTCTGCAATACCCTGCCAATACTCTGCAATACCCAGCCATACTCTGCCATACCCAGCCATACTCTGCAATACTCTGTGATACCCAGCCATATTCTGCAATACTCTGTGATACCCAGCCATACTCTGCAATACCCAACCATACCCAGCCATACTCTGCAATACTCTGGGATACCCAACCATACTCGGCGATACCCAGCCGTATTCAGCCATGCTCAGCCTTACCCAGCCATACTCAGCCAATATTACAGTGGGGGGAGATGTCCATTACAGTGGGGGAGATGACGTGGCTATAACAGTGGGGAGAGTGTGGATATTACAGTGGGGACTATATGGTGGTGGAATTTGAACAGGTTTTTGCAAATTCAGTTATTTGCTGATCCGAAAAATGATCCGATCCGTGACTCTGATCCGAGGAATGATTCGATCCATGAGTTTTTTGATCCGTTGCACCCCCTACAATTTATGATTGTTGTCTGTGTAAGGAACTTCATGTAAAAATGTGAATTCAATGTGTAATTCTTGGCCGGATCCAGCAGTTCTTATATCAAAATATAGGAAAACTCTTATAGCTACTCCTGGAAAACTTGAGAAGTGAACAGTTTCAATGATTTTTTTAGATCAAGATACAAAAAGATATCCTTGATGTAAAAATGTTATCGATGTATGGAAATGTTTTATGAATTTTGTTTCTATGTATAATTTTGCAGTGATATATGTGCATGGACTTGCCTTATTTGATCATTCGAAATTTCGATCCATGTATGGGTAGGCTGATTGTACCCAAGTCAATTCATCGATTGACTTGGGCACAACCACCCTGCTGGATTTTTATCATGTGATTACTGCTATAGCTGCTGGCAGTAATTGTTGTGTTCTGCCAGCCACAAAGGCTTCCTGTGCAGGATGCATTCCACCATCAACACGGAATGATTTGTTTAGTAATCAGATTGCAAAACTAGGTGTTTGCAATCTGATTACAAACAATGCACTCCTTATTTATAATAGGTAATCTATCATCATTTATGGTATGCTCAATAAGCCTCAACATTACCACAATACCAGTCTCTGCGCTATGTAACTTCACATATATTGCAAATAGAACATAAAAAAAAATGAAACTTAACAGGAATGGTGGAAACCATTCCTGCAGATATTTGCAATACCAATTAACTTCAAGTGCTATAAATCAAGTGATATGTGACTTCACATGTAATACACAGCAAAATCAGAATTATGCCCTGTACACAGGGAATTGTCTACACACGATCGGAATTTAAACGATCGGATTTTGTTGTCGGAAAATATTAGGTCCAGCTCTCAAACTTTGTGTGTCGGAAATTCCTACGGAAAAAGTCCGATAGAGCCCACAACACGACAACACGATCCGATGGGACATTTTCCATCAGAAAGTCCGACCGTGTGTACAGGGCATAAGACCTAAAAAAATATGCTCTCACCCTAAACTCTGACCTATTCATAGGTCCCAATGCGGTTTCCCCTTTCAGGGGTCTTATCCTGTGTCTATCTGCTCCTCAGATCCTCCAACTCTCCTCCACAGGTAATCTTGTACTTATGGGGATCACTGTTCCTCAACACAGGAACAAATCCCCCAAAAAATCGACAGTATAGATTAAAAAAATATATATTGCTCATATATTTTTAGACCTGTTTTTTTCTGGAACCCCCATTGTGCATTTTTAAGCATTCTGATATGTGATCTATAAGGCCTGATTCACACCTATGCATTTTTAGTGCTTTTTGCAATTTGCAGATTTGCACTACAGAACGTGTTCCATAGGAAACCATGTTAAATGGGCTGCAGGGCAAATCTGCAAAATGCAAAAAGCACAATAAATGCATAGGTGTGAATCAGGCCTAAAGATGAGCATATTTGCCGGGGTTTGCTTTGCTGGGGGCATTGCAAATCCTGTTTAAAATTCAGCGATCCTGAAAAACCTTGAATCCCAAAAGAACATGGGAAGCAGCGCAGTGGCATGGGGAGAATTTACCAATGCCAAATAAAAAAACAAGCAGAGAAAGGGTCCATTTAATAGAGTTTCTAGGGCAACTTGGAAAAACATAAACCCCTTAAATTATAGGCTTCAGGCATTTTTTTATGTTATACATATTAATACGGAATAGTACAATTTATACTGACAGCCTCAGTGACACTGCACACTGGCAGCACATACTTGAAAATCCCATGTCAAAAAAAATAAATCCATACCCCCTCCGGAACCATACCAGGCCACATTCCCTCAGCATGGGGGGTGCTTTGGGGCAGCAAGGGCTCTGCCCCCCCAAAGCACCCTGTAATGGGGACAAGGGCCTCTTGCCCACAACCCTGGGCGGTGGTTGTGGGGGTTTGCATGCGGGGGGCTTATCAGAATCTGCCCCCCCCCATGAGAATGGGGTACAGTACCCCTACTTGCTCACAAAAAAAGTGTCAAAAAGAAATAAAACACAGAGTTGTGTGACAATTCTTAAATAGGCAAGGGGCGGGGCCACCTGGTGACATCACCTGGTGGCACTGCCCCCTGTACTGTCACTGACTGGTGCATGCTAGGTCGGTGACGTCACAAGGTGGCGATGCCACCAGGTGATGTTGCTGGGTGGCCCCGCCCCTAAGCTATTTAGGAACTGTCACACGGCAGATCAGGCAGACAGTGGTAGCCTTTGTCGTGCGCAGAGATTTTTTTCTCTTTTTTTTGTGTCCGGCGCTGAGAGACATTTTTTATTTATTTATTTTTTAATAGAGGAATTGTCAAAAACTGTCTGTTTTTATTTCTTTTTGACATTTTTTTGTTGTTGAACGAGTAGGTGGTACAATGTACCCCATACTCATTCACGCGGGGAGAGGGGGGGGGGGCTGGAATCTGGGGGGCCCCTTGTTAAAGTTAAAGAAGACTTCAAGATTCTGATATGCCCTCTGCCCGCAGATCCCCACAACCCCCACACAGGGTTGTGGGGAAGAGGCTCTTGTCCCCATCAACATAGGGACAAGGTGCTTTGGGGGGGTGGCCTGGTATGGTTCAGAAGGGGGGCACGCGCTCGCCCCCCCCCCCTTTTCCTGGCCTGCTGAACTGCATTCTCAGATAAGGGTATGGATTTTGGGGGGCGGGATTGCTGACAGCTAATGACTCATCCGTTGTTAAGGACGTGGCGGCCGGCTTCCTGGCCTGCTCCTTAACAACCAGCTAATCACTGGATAAGGACGCCGCGGCCTCCACTTAAAAAAAAAAAACTGTTTAGTAGCATTTGGGAGCTGTCAGTGTTTTTTCTGCTAAAACGAGCTGGCCCTATTTTTTTTATTTTTTTTAAAGTTTCTAAATGCCTATGCCACTAAAAGCTCCTAAAAGTCTGTTTGTGCTTGGACACATAGAATAACATGGAGAGGCGTTTTGAAGCTGTAAAAAAAAAAAAAAAGTGCCTGCTAAAAACGCCAGTGCATGAGGCCTGAGAATTGAAGCGACATTAAACTCAAAACCAAATATGTATTATATTGCAGTTTACCAATCATTAGATATGGTGGCTGCATTTGTTTTCTTTTTTTTCCTTCTGTTTTTACCTGGTGATCTGGCCAGTAACACACATTCTGTATTGGAGTGCCCCCACTCTGAAAGAATGAGCACAGGGGGCACATTTTGACAACAGCATTGTTAGTCTGGGGGGATTGGAGTTTTAGATGTACTAGATTTCAATACACTAACAAAACTGAAATAAAACACTTTATAATCAGTTACAGCAATTAATAAAAGCGGATCCTTGTAAGTACCCCTATCAGTGTCAGTGGTTTGTCATTTTGAAAAACAGACTGGCAGGTGAAAACAAAGAACAGAAAGCCTAAAAAAACAAAACGAATGCAGCCATGACATCTAATACACACGGTCGGAAATTTCGATGGGAAATGTCAGATCGGACCATGTTGTCGGAAAATCCGGCCGTGTGTGGGCTCCATCGGACTTTTTCCGTCGGAATTTGAAAAAATTTGAGATCCTGCGCTCAAATTTTCCAACAACAAAGTCCGATCTGACTTTTTCCGATCGTGTGTAGGGAATTCCGACGGACAAAGTTCCACGCATGCTCAGATCAAATTACGAGACCAAAGCTATTGGCTACTAGCCTCTATGTAGTTCCGTCGTACGCAACGAACATCACCACATTCAGAATGATCGGATTTTTCGACAACTTTGTCCGACCGTGTGTATGCAACACCAGTGTCGGACAAAATCCGTTGAAAAAAATCCCTGTGTGTACGGGGGCTTAGAATTGAAAAGCTGCAATATAATAAATGTTTGCTTTTGGGTTTTATACCGCTTTAAGAGAATGCAGATGATGCACCATATATGATAAAGCAGTGTAAAATTGTCCAGTGGCAGAACAGTTTTATTGAGCAAAACTAGGCTGAAATGTAGGAAAACCCCAGTCTGTGTATTGTCTCCAGTACATTTCAGCCTAGTTTTGCTCAATAAAACTGTTCTGCCACTGGACAATTTTACACTGCTAAATCATCTGGAGCCCTTAATTCTTGTAGGAAAACACCAGTCTGTGTATTGTCTCCAGTACAAGAATTAAGGGCTCCCGATGATTTAGCAGTGTAAAATTGTCCAGCGGTACAACAAAATATTCTGGAGATACAGAGCACAAGCAGGTGGTTTACTACAAGAATTAAAAGATCGCAGATCAGAAGCAAAATGAACCAGTGACGGGACAGTTTTAATCAGAGAATAATTCTAACCAGTCTTTGCTTAACTTTGAGAATAGGAGGATGTGGTGAATGTTTGAGATAAAATATGAGGTTATTTAGGACATTTTCTTTCAAGCACCTCAACTGTGAGAAAAGAAAACACAAAATAAATACAATTTCCAAAATACCATGGTGATTGCACGAAGAGCTAGCAATCAGAAATACAATTCTTTACTAACTGATTTACTGTCTCCCTATGCAGTTTCCCAGCTTTCCCTCTTCCAATAGCAGCTCCCAATACACTGACAGTATCGCTGCCCCGTGACCCTCTTTTTCCGAAGGGGCTAGGTCATATTAAAGGCTGACCATGGTGAAAAGACCATGCAGTTCTTCCAGCTAAAAAAGATTTTGGTCAAATTCACAGAAAATTCTAGAAGCTGGGAATCTTGAACCAACAGGATTCACCAAAACATCATCTCTAGTAATTTGCATTTCTACTTTATGAAACTGTTGAAATTCCAGAAAATCCTTACCCTCTCCTCCAAGCAACTCCCTGTATACTGACATTCTACAGGCTTACCTTGGTTACATTTTCTCTGTGTGCTTAGAGGTAATGACTAAGCGCACGTGAAGTGTGCGAAGCGCGTTTACCCAGCATTCTGATTCCTGTCATTTTTGGGATGTCCAAATAAAAAGGATTTTGATCTATAGTGGTGTGCGGCCATTTCTTCTAAATACATTTTCTTTTATTAGAATCCTGTCTTATCCATGTACATTCCTCGTCCTATGCTCTCTTCCTATATTCCAAAATGCACTGCAGTCTAAAACTGCTATAAAATGTTAATTACTTGTATTTATATGTGTTATCAGCCTCTGTGTTCTTTTTTTATTTTATCTACCAAAAATTATACAGTAGTTTTCAGTAGCGTTAGAGGTTGCTTTGACAGCCTGAATGCACTAGATGGCAGTGTTTAGCCATACATAAAAGTCGGCCACCACCAGTCAATAATATTCCGTAATTCTAGTGTCAACCCTTTTTGCAGCAGATGACAATAGCATTTTACATTTAACCACTTTAGTGTATTAGTGGATACAGTGAAGCCACTTTAGCTTTGTTAAATGGCCACAGTTGCGATAGTGATGAGTATTATTATTGTGCTTTATTTACTCAGTGCCGGACAGAATTTTAATTGGGACATTTCATTTGACGTTCCATATTGCCACACATGGCGAAAGAACTTGCCTCTTAAGGGATTGCTAATTACACAAAGAGAGCCAAATGTGAATAAAGAAGGATGTATGATATGGTGTGACATAACAAATAGATATCTAACTATATGTATTATTATAATTGTACCATTGTGTTTTTCTGGTAAAGCTGGCTGAAAAATTTTCTAGGACCTTTCCCTGTTTATGTATCAGACAACCTTAGGACTTGTGCTCGTATTGGACTATGGTTGGGCGAAATAGAACCAGCAACCTATTTACAGACCCTAAGTGGACCACTGACCAGCTTTGGAATCTGTGCGTAAAAGGGTAGTCTGTATTTTTTACCTCCTAGATGTAGTTCAATATTATATATATATATATATATATATATATATATATATATATATATATATATTAGGGCTGTTACTGATTAAAATTTTATATATATTCAGTGTGTGTGTGTGTGTGTGTATATATATGTATATGTATGTATGTGTGTGTATACATGTGTGTGTATATATATATATATATATATATATATATATATTAGGGCTGTTACTGATTAAAATTTTTGTGTTCGATTAATCGATTATTTTTTTAATCAATTAATCAACCAATTTTTGATTAATTATAACGCACATACAGATCCAACTACTTTTAGCTGATCTCCTTGCATTGCATATATACAATCACCCGACACTAGTTCGTTTCCACAATCCATGACTTAACTTCACAGTTCACACAAATAATTAATAATAATAAATAAATTTGAATAAATTCAAACTGTAGCACTGACGTAAGTCATTTTTTTCCCACAGTAGCATGACAATCCCTCCACCTCCGGTCTAACTAATCACTCTCACCTTCTGGCACGGACCCCTGTGCAAACAGGTGGTCATGCAAGCGGGTGTCAAAAGGGTTAACACGGACCATAAACTTCTCTCACGTCTCCTTAGATCTCAGCAAGGACGCCAGGTCATGGGTAGAAAGAAAAGATCTAAGTGCTCACCGCTTAAGTATAAGATTTCATTTTTGTGTTCAAACACAAACTACTCACATAAAGATGATAAAAACACAGCATGTAAAGCCGACAATTGTGTTAGTTCCGTAGGGCAGCAGCGGGTGACGTCATGCATAGCTCCTCCCCCGTACACGTTATGTTCAATCAGAACTTCGACGTCACTGGACTTCGACGTCCGGTGACATCGATTGTCCGTGACTTCACCGGATCTCCGACGGAACTCCCTGAAGACCCGGAAGCCGGCGGAAAGGCGAGAACCGATCAAAAGAATTTTGGTCGATCAAAAAAATTAACGATTAATCGAGGAATTAATCGTTATTTTCCGCAGCCCTAATATATATATATATATATATATATATATATATATATATATAATTCAAAATGCTAACCATAACATACAAGGCCATTCACAACATCGCCTCCATCTACATCACCAACCTCAGCTGCAGATATTGCCCAAATCATCCCCTTCGCTCCTCCCAGGATCTCCTGCTCTCCAGCTCCCTTGTTACCTCCTCCCATGCTCTCCTTCAGGGCTTCTCCAGAGCCTCTCCCATCCTCTGGAACTCCCTGCCCCAGTATGTCCGATCAGCCCCTACCCTGTCCACCTTTAGGAGATCCCTGAAAACTCATTTATTCAGGGAAGCCTATCCCACACCCACCTAACAACTGTCCCAAGCCACCCCCATCAAATCATTCTCTGCAGCTATTACCTTTTGTACCACTACCCCCTCCCCTAGAATGTAAGCTCTATGAGCAGGGCCCGCCTGTACCTTTTGTATTGAGCTGTACTGTAATTGTGTTGTTCCCCCTATAAATTGTAAAGCGCTGTGTAAACTGTTGGCGCTATATAAATCGTGTGTGTGTGTGTGTGTGTGTGTATATATATATATATATATATATATATATATATATATATATATATATATATATACACACTACATTGTCAAAAGTATTGGGGCGCCTGCCTTTACACGCACATGAACTTTAATGGCATCCCAGTCTTAGTCCGTAGGGTTCAATACTGAGTTGGCCCACCCTTTGCAGCTATACAGTTTCAACTCTGTCCACAAGGTTTAGGAGTGTGTCTATGGGAATGTTTGACCAATCTTCCAGAAGCGCATATGTGAGGTCAGGCACTGATGTTGGACAAGAAAGCCTGTCTAGCAGTCTCCACTCTAATTCATCCCAAAGGTGTTCTATTGGGTTGAGGTCAGGATGTGCAGGCCAGTCAAGTTTCTCCACCCAAACTCACTCATCCATGTCTTTATGGACCTTGCTTTGTGCATGGTCCTAATCATTTGGTGGAGGGGGGGATTATGGTGTGGGGTTGTCTTTCAGGGGGTGGGTTAGGCCCCCTAGTTCCAGTGAAGGAAATTCATAACACAATCGTAACGTAACACAGGACCAATTACAACGCCTTGATAAAGTTGGGCAATGCGCCAATGAAATATCAGGCACACAATACATTTTTATTTGTGTTTTGTATTGGACCTGTGAATGCCTCGACCAATTTTTGTTTACATTATAAGAATCATAGCACACCCAGGCAGTGTTTCAGTACTGCGTGCAGTGACTGTTGTTGCAATTGGGCTTAAAAACAAGTAAATCAAAAAATCTAAAAATATATTATACAAAATATACACAACTACAATATTCTTTTTATATAAAACAGAATATGTTGGGATTTTGCCTGTAAAGTGCTTGCTTTGACCCTGGCATCCCTTGAGCTGTTGCGAAACCCAGCATGCATTTCCAGGATGAAATTAGGTCTCTTAGAAATATCCTGCAGGGTTGGTGAAAGGGCAGTTGGTGATTTCTGAGCCATTCTAGCTTGGGAAAGTGGATCTTGTTAATCTAATATGCTTTATTATTCTCACATATTAGAACAAGCAAATATATCCTCTTAACAGATGAGCGACAACCAAAATCTGCTTGGGTACACTTAAGAGCCTGGGTGCTTAACCTGTGGGTCAGAGCCCAGATGGGGACCTACAATAAATTTGGAGTTCATCAAGACGGCATAAGGCTGGTTGGAATGGCAAGAAGGAAAATGCAATGGAATTTAAACTTCATAACAATGAAGTGAAAGGAGCTTTATGATTTTAGTTAATAGATATCTAAAATATAATAAAATATTTGTTCAGTGGTTATTTTGAACACAAAACTGAAGATGTTCTATATGGCCATAAATTACATACCATATTGAAGAGTACATATAGTATATAGTGATTTTGGTTGGCTGGTATTTTTGTTTTGCTGGTAATTGAAATGGCAGTGTATTACATTAGCATACCTACAGTATAAGGGTAGGTGCATGGTGCAAACCATCATTATGAATGAAGCCTAATGATTTCCTTATGCTGTGAGGTGCAAAAATGAACCTTGTCTATTATTAATAGCTTTGTGATTGGGAAGGCTTCCGGTTGTCACAGGTGCCCACAAACAGAAAAAAACACGGAGGCCCCTTATTTTCTGTTGTGACTGGCAGTATTGAAAGAAGGGAACAGGCCTTGAAGAGGAAGTAAACCCTGATGGGTTTACTTCCTCTTTGTTTCCCTGCAAAGGTAAAGCATAATGGACTACTATGCATCGCATATTAGCCCATTATGTGTCACTTACCTGACACAGGAGCCAGCGATGACACCACTGTCCCCTGTTGCACGAAGCGCCCATCTTCCTTCCAGGTATCGCTGCTCCGGTGCTGTGAGTGGCCGAAGCAGCGATGACGTCACTCCAGCGCATGCGCTTGGGAGCCGTAAGTGACGGCATGTTTGCCTTGACTTGCGGCGCGCCCAGTGCGCCTGCGCCGCTGTCTACGACGCGCATGCGCCGTAGACAGCGGTGCCCCATTTCTGTAAAATATCTCCTTAACCGTGTAGGTTAAGGAGATATTTCTTGGACCTACAGGTAAGCCTTAATCTAATAATAATAAAAGTGGTCTGTAAGGGTTTACAACCACTTTCAGTATAAGGCAGACAAATTTGGTAATTATTTGTTATTTTTATGTGTGTATATTCTATATAAATATATATTCACTGGCCACTTTATTGGGTACACCTGTTAAATTGCTTGGCAACACAAATTGCTAATCAGCTTATCACATGGAAGCAACTCAATGCATTTAGACATCTAGACTTGGTGAAGATGATTTACTGAAGTTCAAACCGAGCATCAGAATGGGGAAGAAAGGGGATTTAAGTGACTTTGAACATGGAATAGTTGTTGGTTCCAGACTGGCTGGTCTGAGTATTTCAAAAGTATTTCAAAAGGATTTTCACACACAAACATCTCTAAGGTTTACAAAGAATGGTCCGAAAAATAAAAAAATATCCAGTGAGTGGCAGTTGTGTGGACGAAAATGCCTTGGTATCAGAGCAGAATGGGCAGACTGGTTTGAGATGATAGAAAGGCAACAGTAACTCAACCACCCGTTACAACCAAGGTATGCAGAATACCATCTCTGAATGCACAGCACATCAAACCTTGAAGCAGATAGGCCACAGCAGCAGAAGACCACACTGGTTGCCACTCCTGTCAGTTAAGAACAGGAAACTGAGGCTACAGTTCGCACAGGCTCACCCAGATTGGACAATAGAAGATTGGAAAAATGTTGCCTGGTTTGATATGTCATTATTTCAGCTGCAGCATTCAGACGGTCAGAATTTGACGTAAACAACATGAAAGCATGGATCCATTCTGCCTTGTATAAACGGTTCAGGCTGGTGGAGGTGTAATGGTGTGGGGGATATTTTCTTGGCAAACTTTGGGCCCCTTTGTACCAATTGAGCATCCTTTAAACTCCACGGCCTACCTGAATATTGTTGCTGACCATGTCCATCCCTTTATGACCACAGTGTACCTATCTTCTGATCACTACTTCCAGCAGGACAAAGCTCACATCATCTCAAACTGGTTTCTTGAACATGACAATGAGTTCACTTTACTCCAATGGCCTCCACAGTGACCAGATCTCAATCCAATAGAGCACCTTTGGTATGTGGTGGAACTGGAGATTCACATTATGTATGTGCAGCTAACAAATCTGCAGCAACTGTGTGACGCTATTATGTCAATATGGACCAAAATCTGAGCAATGTTTCCAACACCTTGTTGAGTCTATGCCACAAATAATTAAGGCAGTTCTGAAGGCAAAAGGGGGTCCACCCTGTACTAGAAAGGTGTACCTAATGTAGTGGCCGGTGTGTGTGTATATGTGTGTGTGTGTGTATATGTGTGTGTGTATGTATGTATGTATATATATGTGTGTGTATATATATATATATATATATATATATATATATATATATATATATATATATATATATATATATACACTGCTCGGCATAAATAAGTACACCCCAATAGATTTATCAGAAAACCTTTACTGCCGACGGCTCTGGTAAGTGGCGGAGGGTGCGGGAGAGTGGCGGGAGGAGGGGTGGCCCCTTCCCGCCGCTGACAACGCTGATCTTGCGGCAAATCCGCCAAAGAGACCACCATTATCGTAAACAGGACTGCCGGCTCAAAAAATGGATACCTGGGTTGTGGCAGCAGCTGCTGCCGTTACCGAGATATCCATCTTTAAATTGCTGACGTATATGTACAGGAGCCGGTCGGCAAGTGGTCAGTTTTGTCAAAATTTTGGAAGTTGTAGTATTCATTAAGATATTAATGAAAATCCTACTTTTCAAAAGGGGCGTACTTATTTATGCTGAGCACTGTGTGTGTATGTGTGTGTATATGTAGATGGATAGATCTATATCTATGTATATATGCTGTTCACACACACAGTATTTTAAGTATCATTAACTAAGACACAAAATTTTGTAAAACAGTTCCAAACAGTGCATGAGTTATTCTAAAAACATCATACCAAACACTTACATAAACTGGTGTCACAACTGACACTGGTAAAGTGCACTCTTCTGCCCCTTGAAGACATTGAATGACAAAACATGTAGAGTGGGGCAGTGGGCGTGACGTCACCATGGATGCCAGGTCCATACTCGGATTCGGATGAGGATTCGGCCATAGATGGTATGGTAATACTAAAGAGTGTTCTTTACCATTGTCATGTGTGACACCAGTTTATGTACAGTAAGTGTTTGGTGTGATGTTTTTAGAATACTTTACCAGCAAGTTGTGCTTTTGAGTGATTTAGTGAATTTGGTGGTGGATACTACATTTGAAGGTGGAGAATGAGAAGACGTGGGACTGTGTTTGCACTACAATCATGGAATTAATACGATTTCTCTTTTGCATGGGACACTTGGATGGGAGAAAAATGATTCACACATGCACTGTTTGGAACAGTTTTTTAAATTATTTATTGAGTGTAAAAGCACAGAACACTTTTTGAGTGAAATTGCACTTTATATTGGCAGCTAGGGGGGGGGGGGGGGGTGAGGCGGTTTGGGGTTCAGGTACATTCAAAGGGAAATTCGGGACTTTAGATGAAGCAGTTAAAATGCGGAGGTGAGAGTAAAAAAGTATTTTATTTATGACAAATTTATAGTAGAAGAGTAATTTCATCTATAGACACATATAAATTGCACACTATATAGGCATGAATGATAAAGGAGTACATGTAAATGAACACACAATCATAATGAGTACATGATGGTCAAAGTAATGATATATAAAAAACACTAATATGACCTCCAAGTGCCAAGGGCGGCATGCCCGGTAACTGTATCTGTAATCGCATGATATATAAGTATAATTATACTGAATTATATATTGATAACATTGTCAAGCATGATAGATGGCAAATAAATAACAGAGCATTATTGGTGGAACTGTAGCATCAAAAATATCTTGACGCGTTTCGTGGATGTGTCCACTCATCAGGAGCAGATGCGACAGATTCCTGTGTGATATATAAATATGGTAAACCACACTCTGTGTAAACAGGGATAATAATAAATAGTACTTAACTTCGAATGGTTGGCCAAACACACTTGCCAACCCTGGCAGTAAGTGCAACATGTGGCAATCAGCACAGGGTGAGTCAGAGGCACAGACCTCGCCGCGGGAGCTCAGGTGGCGTGATATAAAGTTGCAGCATCAGATGGTAATGGAAAGTGCATGGGTGTAGGAATAATCTCCATGTGACAACAGTGATGGTGTATGGCTCATCAGACAGGAGTATCTGGGAACAAATATTAGGTATATCTATAGTTGAAACAGTAATGAATTGAAAGTATTTAGTAAATAAAGTATTTTGTAAATAATAAACCCAGTATACCTCCATATAAAGTGATAATGAAAGGGGAAATTATAATAATGGATGGGCTATCCTATATATAAAAGATAAATAAAAAAGTAGAAAAGTAGTTGACAGTTACCTGGATGTGTGCGTGCTATTAAACTAGTGAACAGTGATGAGAATTAATAAAAACTCCAAGTGGAAGGGAAAATGAAGTGTGTGATGAGACTAAAAACATAACAACCAGGGTGAACCTAAACCAAGGGACACTTACCCAAATACTGCGTACCATGCAACACCAGTGGAAAAACAGTGTGGGCCCCAGGAGGAGACCAGCCATATATACACACATATAAATTGCACAAGGTATATGCATGATGGATAAAGGAGTACATGTAAATGAAGACCTAATCATAATGAAAAAAAATTGTTTATATTGGCTGCAGTATTTAGCACACATGCACTTTATATTTTATAAATGATATATTGATGCACATTATTTATTTATAGTTATTTATCAAGAAGTGATAACACTTTCTTACTAATTTGGTGGTTTACATTCCAAACAAAACCAACATGGAAGCCCACCTATTTAGGCCTACCTATTAATGGTTTTGGTTTTGCATCCATGCATACCCACACTTGGCACACTTAGCAGTCCGCCAATCCTTTTTGTCAGTCGTTGGGGAACACCTTTTCTTACCTGTGTATAATAGAAGAGAGTGATTCCCCTACTGTAGACTACCTGCTGTTTCTTAAATGAAGTCTGACACTTGAAAGGACCTGTGATTGTTAAAGCAGTGCACACAGAAAGATAGCACCGGGTTCTTAAGGCAACCTCCTCCAACCAATGTTTGTTTGTAGTGAATTGCCTAGTCTCAAATATTAGCAGTGCTAAAAAGCACTGCTAAAAGTATGATCAGTTATTATGCTGCTATTGTGATTTAAAAAAATCACAATAGCAGCATAATAACTGATCATACTTTTTGCCTGAATTTGATTTTTAACCACTTCAACCAGCCACCGTCATTTTACTGCGGCAGGTTGGCTCTATTACGCAAATCGCCGTAGCTGTACATCGGTTTGTGTAATATATACAGTGGGCGCACGCACACGATGCTCGTGACTGGTGACCGCGATGGCCACGCGCAATCTCTCCACAGAGAGCTAGAAAGGGGATCTGTCAATGTAAACAAACAGATCCCCGTTCTGTCAGGGGAGTAGAGAGAGATTGTCTGTTCCTAGTGATTAGGTACAGCGATCTCTCTACTCCTCCAGTCAGCCCCCCCCCCCACAGTTAGAAACACCTCCCAGGGAACATATTTAAACCTTGATCACCACTAGTGTTAACCCCTTGCCTGCCAGTGACATTTATACAGTATTCAGTGCATTTTTTTAGCACTGATCGCTGTATAAATGTCACCGGTCCCAAAAAAGTGTCAAAATTGTCTGATCTGTCCGCCGCAATGTCACAGTCCTGCTAAAAATTACAGATCACCGCCATTACTAGTAAAAAAAAAAATAAGAATGCCATAAATCTATCCTTTATTTTGTAGACGGTATAACTTTTGCGCAAACCCATCAATATACACTTTTTTTGTTACCAAAAATATGTAGAAGTATACATATTGGCCTAAATTGAGCAAGAAATTTGTTTTTTTATATTTTTTTGGGGGATATTTATTATAGCAAAAATAAAACATATTGCTTTTTTTTTTTTAAATTGTATTTTTAGTGCAAAAAATAAAAAACGCAGAGGTGATCAGATACCATCAAAAGAAAGCTCTATTTGTGTGAAAAAGAGGACATACATTTTGTTTGGGTACAAAGACGCACGACTGCGCAATTGTCAGTTAAAGTAACGCAGTGCCGTATCGCAAAAAATGACCTGGTCATTAAGGGGGTAAATCCTTCCCGTCCTTAAGGGGTTAAAAAAGAGAAAGTACTTTACCTAATTTTTGGCTCACTTCCATCATAGTTTTGGGGTCATTTAATTAGGGCATTTAAGTGTTTTTTCCAGCAAAGTCTAGAAAAATTTAAGCAAATAAAAAGAATAAATAGCAGTGAAATGAATGGAACTCCACACAGTGAAAAGTATTTTCACATTTTTGTGAAGCATTTACACATTATGGAATTTATACCTTAATCAAGAGTTTCAGGGGTGGAATGGATAAACCAGTGCTCCCATTTAAATGTAACATGTCACGTTCAAGACCATTTAAAGTGGTATTAAATTCAAAAACAAAAGTTTTATTATATTGACGCTTAACAATTATTAAATGTGGTCACTGCATTAATCAACATTTTTTCAACTTTCAACTTTTTACAAACCAAGCTGTCCATCAAAACTGTCAGATGGTGGAGACAAATCATTTGACAATGATAGGGGTGCTTACAATGGCCAGGTTTTATTCATTCAGTTTAGCTTTATCTTTAGTCAAGTCCAAAAAAGCCTGCTAGTAGAATGTGGTCAGCCGTGGCAGTCTGAATATATCTGTTTATACGGATTTTAGAATGGAATTGGGATGGGCGTTGGGACCACCCTTTATAATTCAAAGGCTATTTCACAGCCTTATCAAGATAGTTTACAACTTATTTTCTTGGTTTAAAGCCCAACTCTTGGCAAAAAAAAAGCTTTCCCTTGCAGTGGGGCTGTGCCCAAACCACAAGGATTAAGTGCTTGTTTTGTCTAGGGGAGAGGAGAAACCCTTATGCCACGTACACACGACCGGACTTTCCATCAGAATATACTCTGACGATCTTCCCGACGGAGTTCCGAAAGAACAGATTTGCCCACACACGATCGGACCAAAGTCCGTTCGTTTTGAACGCGATGGCGTACGAAGGGACTAGAAAAGGAAGTTTAATAGCCAGTAGCTAATAGCTGCCCTTGCGTCGTACTTGGTCCCTCAGACCAGCATACAGACGAACGGTTTTCCCGATTAGAAATTGATTCCGTCGGAAAGATTTGAAGCATTCTCTATTTCTAGGTCCATCTGAATTTTTGGAAGAAAAATGATCGGATTATCCAACACACGATCGGAATATCCGTTGGAATTATTCCATCTGACCTTTTCTGCCGGAAAGTCCGGTCATGTGTACGCGGCATTACACTTACCTGATCCTCCACTCTACTGTCAAACCGTGTCCCCCCCCCCCCCTACACACACACACACAGCGGTAGACTGTTCCTGGTGTCCCCACATCCAAAACAGGTCTATGGAGCATGGACCGGTCTAGGGTGAGAAGGATTAGATAAGTACAGTATATCTCCTTTCATCTCTCATGACAAAAGCCAGCAATTAACCCTTGCAGTTTTTTCTTTCCTGGGAGTTCAGCTTTTACTAACAAAAACTAAAATTTTAGATTCTCTACTCCTTGAGTCACTGGGACTCAAGGAGTAGAGAATCTAAAATGTTTGTTTTTGCTAGTAAAAGCTGAACTCCCAGGCAAAAAAAAAAATGTTTGAAAGGACAAACAGAGGATGAGACAATTGATACAGAGAGGGTAAAAAAAAAAAATCCCAACAGAGGTTCTAACCCTAGTGTGCCTTACTCAAATGGAAAAAAAGAGGTTCAGATGTCAATGATATTAAATTATTACTCTAAAAAAAATTGAAGTGGCTAAACTGGGAATTCAAAAGGATGTCAAAATGAATTAGTACACAGTAGAAATGTTGTAAATCTCTTAGCCTTAGATGTATGTTTTGACATATCTGTGTAGTGTTTAATAGGAATGTGTTGTCTTTTCTCTGTTTGACGTAAAAATATATAGATAGATATAATGTGTGTTTGCTTTAAAAAATATGTATATTTTTACGTATAATTTGTGAAGGAACATACAAATTGGGGTAGTAGTAATTTTTGCTCATTACCTATGAAAGCTATTTGCAGTGCTACAGGTGGTTCGGCTTTATCCTCCTTACTATGAAAGCGTATGAGCTGGCAGACTCATTGAAGACAATGCACTCCCAATGCAGATGTATTCTCTCTCTACAGCTAGGAAAGATTATGTAATTGCACTGGGGGTACTAAAAGCTCCCCCTAGTGACTAAATTACAAATATCTATATTTAATACTATAAGAAATTTACGGAAGGGCAAGAATATAAATGTTATATTAAAAATTACTTTTAGCACTTCGCTATAACTCAGATTGTGCATTCACCAAAAATGCACTGTATTTTTGCTTTAGGAAACTATTATCTTTTAGAGGGGAAAAAAAAGTGTGAATCCAGTTTCCAGGTTCTTTCCCATATGCCATGACGCAATAAAAAAAACTCTTTCGTACTTCTTTTTCATTCCTAAGAATCATCTTTGTGAATTTCTTGTCAAGCTTAGTCTAGCAATGGCATTGTCTTAGCTGAGCAGCAGTCCATTAATTTTAGTGCAGTCTTTTTTTTTAGGATGGGGTAAGCTTGCGATGAATAAATGAGCTGCACACACAAGGAAAGTAATCAGAATTGGAATAGGACACACAGCTGGGTCCATCTGCTCTCCATACTCTATGCACACTTTAAAATAATGTGGTCCTATTTAATGCAGTTACTTCATAATTAATTCTCCTTTTTTTTTTTTACTATTCAGTTCTGTTCCTACTACAGTTCTTGCCTTTAGTCTACATTTTTCTCCTTAGTCAGAATATGGTGAACATCTAAGAGCTAATTTATTTTATACTGATCATTTATGCTGTAACTTGTGTTTGTGAGTTTTTTGCTGTATGTTTAGAGATTGAGCTGCAATTTTTTAAATTAAAAAAAATATTGGAATGAAGTAATACTACACACTCTGTATTTTTTTTTTTTGTCTTGTCATTGGGTTTGATTTACTAAATGCAAATAGACTATTCCCTTTGCAAGGGAAGTTGCATTTTGTTTTGGAATTTTCCCCAGAGCTTGAGTGAGGCGATGTTCTGCTGACTTTCATCATCCAATCGTGTGCTAGCAAGACTGTTTTTTTAACCGCTTCAATACAGGGCTTTTAAACACCCTTCCTTACCAGAGCACTTTTTGCGATTCGGCACTGCGTCGCTTTAACTAACAATTGCGCGGTCGTGCGACGTTACACCCAAACAAAATTGACGTCCTTTTTTTCCCACAAATAGAGAATTTGATCGCCCCTGCGGTTTTTATTTTTTGCGCTATGAACAAAAGAAGAGCGACAATTTTGAAAAAAAACACAATATTTTTTACTTTTTGCTATAATAAATATCCCATTTTTTTTAAAAAAAAACTATTTTTTTCCTCAGTTTAGGCCGATACGTATTCTTCTACATATTTTTGTTAAAAAAAATCGCAATAAGCGTATATTGATCGGTTTGCGCAAAAGTTATAGCGTCTACAAAATAGGGGATAGATTTATTGAATTTTTTTTTTTTTTTTTTTTACTAGTAATGGTGGGGATCTGCGATTTTTTTTTCGTGACTGCGACATTGCGGCGGACACTTCGGACACTTTTGACACATTTTTGGAACCATTCACATTTACACAGCGATCGTTGCTATAAAATTGCAGTGATTACTGTGTAAATGTGACTGGCAGGGAAGGGGTTAACACTAGAGGGCGCTGCAGGGGTTAATGTGTTCCCTAATAGACGTGATTCTAACTGTAGGGGGAGGGGACTTAAGGGGAGGAGACCGATCATGTGATCCTCTGTACTGGGATCACATGATCGGTCTCCTCTGCACTGACAGGACGTGGGGGGGTGTGTTTACACACACAGCTCCACGTTCCCGCCCGGTCCCGTTGTTTTAACGGGCAATCGCGGGTGCCCGGCGGACATCGCGGCCGCCGGGCACTCGCACCGGGTCCCGAGCGATGCCGCGGGCGCGCGCCGCCGGCGGCGCGCGCGCGCCCCCCAGGCGGCCGGGAATCCGAGGACGTCATATGACGCCCACCCAGGATGGTAGATCCACCTTGTGGGCGTCATATGACGGCGGGCGGTATTGAAGTGGTTAATTATTTTCCTTGCACATGATTGGGTTATTTTTTTTTTTTATTATTTAAGTGAAATTGTTCACTTTTTAAGCTTTGTAAATGTGGTGCAGTCTATTTTCCTTTTAGTAATTCAACCACAGTCCAAACTTAGAGATAAGCATATAAGTAGTTTTTCTTTGCAGCAACCTGCAGTTACTGAACGAAACACATTAGGGTGTGCCCGCTATGTGGCGATTTTAAGACGGAACACATTGATCACTCAGTAGCTGCACAGAGATGTGCGAATACCATAATAAATGCCCTGAAGTAGCCTAGCCTATAAAATTGTTTTTTTTAAATAAAATAAAATAAAAAAAAAAATAATTATATATATATATATATATATATATATATATATATATATATATATATATATATTTTTTCCCAATGAATTAATATACTAATTGGCAGTGTAGGTATTTTTACCAATAATTGGTGATGATTTCATCTATAGAAATCTGCGATTCGTGAAATCTTTATTCCATTGCACGCAGATCTCTCTGTGGAGAATCATGGAATATAATGAACCTGGAAAGTTGTGTTTACACGAGTTTTGTGATTCTCTACATACTGGACACCTTTGCATGCATACATTTGAAAGAATTATAAAAAATTGGTAGTTAACTGATTCACCTGTTTTAATAATCGATTCATTGCTCACTGGTAATAATAATTCAAATGGAAATGGAAAACTGATTTGCTTCTGTTTTCCATGGATATCAAACAATTTGAGCTAGGATGTATTTGTAGATGATTTTCACAGTTTTTTTTTTCAGTTTTTCTGTGTAAATCAAAAAAAAAAAAAAACACCACTCTGCAAAATAGACATATATTAAGATCCTTAGCCTAACAGGATGACATTTACGCTCCTTTCTCAGCCACTGTGTCCGTCACACAGACAGGCACATACTGTAACTGAGGATTTTTAAAGTGGAGTAAGTGGATTCTGATAGGGAATTCAGACTAGTTCCTCATCAGGTCACCTACCTTTTGATTGACAGTGCATGAAAGTGGGCGGATCTGTAGCCAATATTCATTTGAATAGCGACTTTCAAACCTACCTGCCCACTGCTGTTTGCAGTTGAGATTAGATCTGGTCGTAATTACAGCCAGCTTCCTAATCTGCAAAGTGGTGGCAATTAAGAATCTGCTACTGCCATAGCTCTATTTCTCTAAAGTGGCGAGAGTTAGAACTACCTGAATTTGTTGCCAGTGTCGGTAATGCTACTGAAACTGGCCCAAAAGCTTGTTTGAATTAGGTGCAGGTAATTTTAAAGAAAACAACTGCCATAAAAGTGACATAAATATTTTACTGAATGTGTGTATCTTAAACGATTGCAATATGTTTTTTTTCCATTAAAATTACTTTTTATCTGTATAGAAAAATTTTAAAATGCAGCGCAACCACAACCGTACTACAATTACATATACTATACTGTCAATAATTAACCTTACTGACTAAGACTGGGATGCCATTAAAGGTCATGTGTGTGTAAAGGCAATTGTCCCAGTACTTTTGACAGTATAGTGTAAATGAATCGAAAAAAAATACTATACCCCACATAAGAAATTATTGTGAAAAATGTATGCATATAAACAGATACAGACTGAAAAACAAATAGTGTATCAACATATGTGTAATATTTGACCAAACAAAAAAAGTAAGTGCAAAATCACAGTAATGCCCCGTGCACACGATCGGATTATCCACCAAAAAAAGTTGGATGTGAGCTTGTTGGCGAAAAGTCCGACCGTGTGTATGCTCCATCGAACATTTGTTGTCTGCCTTTCCTCCAACAAATGTTGGCTAGCAGGTTCTCAAATTTTCCGCCAACAAGTGTCTATTGTCGGACCTTCCGATTGTGTGTACACAAGTCCGTTGCACAAAAGTCCATGCATGCTCGGAATCAAGTACGAGCCGGAAGCGATCGGTCTTCTAAAACTAGCGTTCGTAATGAGGATATCACGTACGTCTTGTACGTCACTACGTTTGTAATTGTTGGCCAACATTTGTGTGACCGTTTGTATGGAAGACAAGTTGGAGCCAGTTGTCGGAAAATCCGATTGTGTGTATGGGGCATAAGTGTTCTTTGTGCATGAGTCCTCAAAGTGAAATATACAAAAAAAGGGATGATCTTGCATGAAAACAGTGCTCCAAAATCTTCGACAAAATCTTGCGTGAAGTGAGTGCTCCAAACAACACCTCACACTCTGGCCCCTTACCTCACAATTAGACCTATACAATGGTATGGTCTAAAAACACTTGTCCCAATGTTGGGTATATATGCACAGGTATCTTCAGCACCATTTCTTTGGTAAATTAAATTTCTTTAAATGGCGAGACTCCCATCAACACACATGCATGAAGGAGGAGGCGGGGCTGCGTGACATCACTGTGCTCGTTTATGTGCTTTTCGGCCAACTACAGCATCCATCCAGGGATGCTTATCCTTAAGGGAACCTTTATTGTATCATTGTTGCTGTATTTGAATCATCTGGTGCACTGGATGTCACTAGTGCACTACATTTGTTAGTATTTTAATCCTTTTTTAATAAACCATGATATCTTTGATACTGCATCATGATAGTCTCCCCATTTTTTTCCATGCATTTGTGTTGATGGGAGTCTCGCCTTTTTAAAGAGATTGAGCCTGGGTTCACACCTATGCGAATTTGCAGCGGCCTACCACGCTGAGAATTCGCAGGACATTTCAAAATACATTGATTTTAATGGGGCATGTTCACATATCTCCGGTGCATGCGCACTGCGCATTGCACAAAAACCGTGTGCGATTTTTGGCCAGTGCGGTGCGGCTCAGGTGCGAATTCAGGCCTATTATCTTCTATGGGCACGCATCTGATTCGCAGCTGGCTTGCGTTGTGAACACAAATTCTTTCCTTCTCCTCACTACACCTCCCCCCTCTCCCCCCCCTCTCCCTGCTCACTGATCCGCAGCTAAAACGCTGACAAACCGCAGAACAACTGACGTTTCAGTGCACAGTCACGCCAGACATTAAATTCGCACCGCACTGGTGTGAACCCAGGCTTAATTGACCATACCAGTGGGGCTGAAGATACCTTTGGATATATACCCAATATTTGGACAAGTGTTTCTAGACCTTACCATTGTGTAGGTCTAATTGTAAGGTAAGGTGCCAGAGGTTGAGATGGTGGTACACTGTGGTGCAAGATATTGTTTGGAGCACTCTTTCATGCAAGATCATCTCTTTTTTTGTATATTTCACTTTGAGGACTTATGCACAAAGGACATTTATTGTGATTTTGCACATACTTTTTTGTTTATTCAAATATCACAAATATGTTGATGGACTATTTGTTTTTCAGTCTGTATCGGTTTATATGCATCCATTTTTTAAACAATAATTTCTTATGTGGGAAATAGTATTATTTTTTGATTCATTTATGTCATTGAAGTACGGTTGTGGTTGCGCTGCACTTTATCGAAGTTTTAATTTTCATTGGTGATCGAACACACCCCAGTGCCTGGCTGCACCACTTGTGATTGTATATATTTTGGTTAAGCGCGGAATATTTTTTATTTTATTTTTATCTGTATTTGCATCTCAGTGCTGTTGATCATCCTCTGACTGTTTCAGCAACTTACTACCTACATGTACTTACTCCAGCCTTGGCTGGCTGCACCTAGTTTTTTAGAACTACCGTATATACTCGAGTGTAAGCCGACCCGAATATAAGCTGAGGCACCTAATTTTACCACAAAAAACTTATTGACTCGAGTATAAGACTAGGGTGAGAAATGCGCACTACTGTAAGTGGAAAAGAGGGTCAACAATGCCTATTTGCAGCCTCACTGTGCCCATTCGGTAGTTAAGGTTTCCTAGATGCCCCCTAGCTGCAGCCAAAATGAACCCAAAGGGTCCCAAAATGACATTGCTGCAGATGGACACAGTTGACCGACTTTGAGGCCCCGTATCTCGGGGCACTTAGTGATAGGAACCCCAAATTTGGTGTGCAAACCCAGTGGAACTAGCACTACATTTTATTTCAATTTTCGATTTTTGTTTGCTGGCGAAGTCTCAAATGTTTTAAAACAATATTTAGCTTTTCTGACCTGCTTCAGTTTAACTTATGCCTGTGTCAAGCACTTTTCTGCAGCAGGGAATGACATTTTCCGAACTGACTTTGGGGCCCCGTATCTCGGGGCCACTTGAAGCTAGGAACCCCATCTTTGGATATGTTGAAGGGCTAGTTCCACTGGGTTTACACACCTTTGGGGTTCCTCGCACCAAGTGGCCCTGAGATACGGGGCCCCTTAGTCATTGTAGACATGTATAAAAATGAAAAAAAAAGTGCCAAAACAATGTGAATATAAAGTCCTGAATAATGTAATTTATAGAAAAAACATTGTGAAGAAATAATCGTCCTTCTGTGAATAAATCTTCAAGGTGACAAGACCCTCCACCAGTCTAATTATGCGCTCACCTCCCCTTAATACCCCTAAATGGGTCTATTTGCGCCTTCCCCTCAGTTGTATAATCCTTCTGGATGGCTGCTGCTCAGGTGCTCCTTGGACTGTAATACATCTCAGACCATAATAATCCTGGTAGGCACATGTAGGTAGAAAAGCTCATATAGTGCTTACCAGCTTAAAAAATAGGCGTTTATTAAAAAAATAGATAAAAACATTCACATTTATGTGTGCACAACCTTGGGTAGACTCGGGCAATGCACTTGATATTTGTAGAGCCTGTGACGTCACCACGCACCACCAGGAAGGAGAATAAGAATAGCTGGTGATTTACAGCCGAGGATACAGGGAAATGTATAAGTGATTGTTACGGGTCTGTGTACCCTACAAATATCAAGTGCATTGCCTGAGTGCACCGGAGCTCATGCACACATAAATGTGAGTGTTTTTATCTATTTTTTAATAAATGCCTATTTTTTTAAACTGGTAAGCACTATATGAGTTTTTCTACCTACCAGAATTATTATGGTCTGAGATGTATCGCAGTCCAAGGAGCACCTGAGCAGCAGCCATCCAGAAGGATTATACCCCTGAGGGGAAGGCGCAAATAGACCCATTTAGGGGTCTTAAGGGGAGGCGAGCGCATAATTAGACTGGTGGAGGGTCCTGTCACCTTGAAGATTTAGTCACAGAAGGACGATTATTTTGTCAAGGTGTTTTTTCTATAAATCACATTATTCAGGACTTTGTATTCACGTTGTTTTGGCACTTTTTTAATTTTTATACACATGTCAACAAGGACCAATAATTTGTCAGTGCATTTTATTGCATTGCTTGCTCATCAGAAATTTATACACATTGCAGTGCATATTAGTATTGTTTCTCATTTACAATTCGCTACTGGGTGGCACTGTTTTATTATATAACTGCTGTATATTTGATTTTGATTAATAGGTAGCGCTTCACTATTTTATTATTTACAGCTGGTTGTAGTTGCTATGGGGGGGGGGGGGGGGGCATGTAACAGGGAGACAATGCAGGAACCCCACTGGTAGACACCAGACCTATCCTACTACGTGTCTGAACATGGACCTTCATGGCAGGATTACTAGCTTTTTAGGTCTAATAAAAGTTGCACGTTTAAAAATATTTAGAACAGTTTTTGAAACAATATTAATATGTTATATACAAACATTAGGTGTCGATACACATCATATTTTTAAAGTAAAAAAGTGACCAAATATGAAAATCAGTTGAAAGTAACATAAATAGTCCCCAAAAAAAACACATAAGTGTGTGCCCTATAGGGAAATCCACACAAAACATGTCAGAGCGCTAACGCGTGCTGGATCGCATGTGGTGCAAGCTCGCTAACCCAGAAGAGACGCTGTGCTTGTTTAGTACAGCTGCAAGGTTGTGAGATGCTGGGAACCCGGCTGAGATACGGCAAGCGGACATACTGATGGATGATTGTTTAATAGAAGGCAATGTTTTATATAACTTTTGTGAGTGGTTTAATGGTTGTAAAATAATTTAGTTGTTGTTATGTTACTGCACTATTGTCAGCCTTTCTTTTTAATGGGCGAGTGTTGGAGAGTCTATAAGGAGATGTGAATGCCTAAAGCAGGAGGATCTTGGGAAAGCTGGGAGCTGATTTTCATCATTTTAAAGCATTATATGCCAATCATCTTTGATGTGAGGCATTGATTTTTGGTGAGTCCATTCAATCTACACTATGGGAGTGGTTGTCAGGAGCACTGCATGAAGATTGATATTTATCATTGAAGATATATAGACACTATTGGCGACTTTTAGCACACACTATGTTTTTTTTTTTGGGGGACTATTTAGGTTACTTTGAACTGTTTTTGATATTTAGTCACTTTTTTTACTTTCAAAAGATTTTGTAAGAGGATATGATGGGTAGCCCAACCTAATGTTTGTATATATTTTGCTTTTACAGGCACTTTGTTTATTTTTACATTTTTTTAAAGGGGCAGCAGCACGTTGTTTTGTGGAAGTGGGGAAATTTACTAAAGGCAAATATAATGTGCACTTTGCAAAGTGCAGTTGGACTCTGCAAGGGCAGTTGCTCCAGAGTTTAGTAAATGAGCAGAAGCTTTGCTGATTTTCATCATCCAATCACGTGCAAGCAAAAAATGCTGTTTTTTTTTTTTTTTTACTTTTCTTGCATGTGATTGGGTATTCATTTGCTAAGCTCTGGAGCAAGTGCACATTCTATTTGCCTTTAGTAAATCAACCCCACAGTATCACCTGATGAACACAACATGCCCTGCTTTTTTGCCACACCACAAAGCACAGTTTCATGTTCACGGCAATGTGTATGAAGCTGCCTGGTGTCCACTTCTGGTTTTGACAGGCAGCTGAAGTGAGTTAAATATGTGTCCGTGTGAAAGGGGCCCTAATCCCAGGGGGAGAACTTCTAAATGGTGTTTGTGGGCACTTTAGCTCCTTGAGATATACTGACTATAGCCCTTTGCAATTCTAGGAAATAAAAAATTATAGGTAAAATATAATACAATTTTGAAAAATATTGATCTTAAATAACTTGGCTTAGTTGAACCTTCCAGGGGGGCACTTGTTAAGTATTTTTTATGAAGGGCCTAATTTTTTAAAAAAGGTTGAAAATGTTGCTCTTGCAGAACATAGGTACAATCCAGAAAGATTGTCCCGGCAACACTGTAATCCATATGCGTATTTATTGACTACATAAGAGTGAAAATAAAACAAAGAAGTTGACGCGTTTCGGCGAGAGCCTTAGTTGTAGCATAGGTACAATGCACTTTGGTTTGGTTTGCCTTGACCTATTTTAACATTATTTTAAACAAACAGCCTATACTCTTGCTGACTTTTTTTTTTACAGCAGAACTAAACCCTCCTATCCTTTACACCCAATAAAACTGCCATCTTAGACTCTGATCTGCAGTTGCCATGGTGTTGCACATGTGATCAATTATGACACCTTTTGATGGCTTGGCAGTTCAGTTAAAAGAATGCCATGATTATAACAGTTTTGGGAAATGGTTAAATTGATGGGTTTAGTTCTGCTTAAAAAGGCAAAACAGCAATTAGAAAATTCAGTGTCTATAGCAACTAATCAGAAATTATCCTTATTATGACTGTTGTAAGGGATGGTATGTAACATTCCACAGAAATGGAAATAAATGTGGTGACAGCTTGTGTGAACTGATCATTTTTGAGGTCAGGCACATCAAGGGCTTTGACGGTCTATAGACAGCCTTGGTTGGGCTGTTTTATTTTTACTTCTGCCCATGTGCTAGATGCCCTTTTGTTAAAATACTTTAAGAAATACATGGAAGTATATATACAGAAACAACAAAAAGATAAGAAGCATAACTATCACAAAGAGTTTTGAGATACATCAATCTTTGTGTCTACTCATCTTTTTTTCTCTAATGCTTCTTCACTAGAGAACAAGCACAGTTCAAACGCATACACCTTTTCTTTATAGGAATAGTCTTTAGGACCCATAAATCTGCTCCCCGCTGTGGTTTCAACTGCCATGAATAAGAGGAAGTGTAAATGTCTGGCATCCATTGTTCAGCTGTCCCTTCTGAGCCAAGCCTGGATTTATTTTTCATGTTTTGCTGATGATTGCTGAAATGTATGTCTTTGTAAGCAAAAAGGTCAGTCAGCGTACTGGAAAAACAGTGTGTTTTTTATCACAAGACTCGTTTTGTCAAGGTCTTCAGCCATTCTCTGATATCAAGGCTGAGAATTACATGTGTCACATGAATCATCCTTGTTTATATTATCCATCATAATTTCAGCCTTAAGTCCCCATAATATAGTGTGTGATTACATGCTTGATTTACAGCTTCGGGATAATTATGAGTAACTTGTTAGAGTTCAGTTTCCAAGCTTTAAGAAACCCAAGGAACACTTACAGAATATGAGTGAAAAAATAAAATACCTTGTTTTTAAAAAATACAACCAACTATCTATCTATTACACAAACAACCCTAACGGGCTAAATTAGAAGGCCTTTGATGGTATCAATGAGATTAAAAAAAGTATCAAAAAGATTTATTTATACAAATTTAAAATGTTGACACATGTACCACAAACATGAAAAACAACAAGCAATATAATGCTCCTCTTAGTGTTGATTCTCAACTACCCCACTGCAGTAGGGGATAAGAGATTTGCTGTAGTTTAGACGCAGTTGCGTTTCACGGGGGATAGCCAACTTCTTCAGGAAAATTGCAGCCAAACACTCAGAGTTCATACAAAGACGTATAAATGGAGTCACAATTCATTTTAGAAAAATGTATCCCCGTATCATTACGTAATGGTATTGTGGATACGGTACAGGGTACAAAATATAATTGCCACGTCCCGAGAATTTTTTATGAAAAAAAAATCAACTAACTGGTGTTGAGAAATGATGGACTTTTTAGGCGTACAATCTAAGTCAATAAAAGTTTTTTTATTAAAAACATAAGTACACAGTATATTCAAAACCTTAGACAGGTCTTTAGCAATCTGAAATTAATATAGAAAAAATTACAAGCTGATAGAC
Organism: Lithobates sylvaticus; assembly: GCA_028564925.1. Lineage (NCBI taxonomy): Eukaryota > Metazoa > Chordata > Amphibia > Anura > Ranidae > Lithobates > Lithobates sylvaticus. Next base: position 199,060,767 of record CM053027.1, on the reverse strand, counting down.
ATTTATGCTAGCATAGCGTCAATATGGTTCAGATAGGGTCACTGAGATTCAAAAGTAATATTCAAATTTCATCATAGAGACGTGACATCAAGTAAACAATTGGGAACCATATGAGAGCAGTTTAGTCTATGACTTTTATTGACTTAGAGTCACAATTCATGGTCTTCCTACAACCAGTCACTGCCAACCCTCCGGTAATATGGAATAGTCCTCACATAATTCTTTAGGGATACCAAGCTCCCATTCACAATTACAGGTGAATGTCCAAAAATTTTTTTATGATGTAGAATCCACTAGCCACATGTTAGATGGAATCAGATATGCAAGGTATAATCCGAAGTGACAAGGTGGAAGGCCCCAGCGTGACATTCCCTAGGGCCAGAATTGGAAGACAAAATACGTTGTTTTTAAAAGATACAACCAACAAATTATCCTATCTATCTATTTATCGTGTTGTTACTTTGTGTATGTTTGTAAAACTATGTTGCCACTTGAAAGACTGATTTTCCATTTAGACCAGGGGTGTCCAACCTATTGACCTTCCTGGGCCACATTGAAAGAAAGGGAATTGTCTTGGACCACACATAAAATACACTAACAATAAGGATAGCTGATAATGAAAATAAACAAAAAGTCAGGCAGATCACAAGTTAATGTTTTTTTTTGTGATATTTTTTATTATAAAAGGAGGGCAGCATGAAGCTAGTGTGATATCTGACACTGTTGGTTTTTTATAAACTTTTTCAAAGGTTTCAATATCTGGTTCCATGGATGTAGTAGCAATTCTCAATGAATTCTCAAGGTCCTCATCAGATATTGTGGTTCTAATTTTGCCCTTTGTGTGCTTCATCCCTAAAAATAGTTGCTCACAAATATAAGTGCTGCCGAAAACTGATGACACGAATAAGGTGTGATTTGAAGAGTGGGATAGTTTTCTTTGGGAAAATAAAAATGTTTAAAAGTCCAGTAAAGAGACCATGTCAATTTTTTCTTTGGCTGCATGTCTTCGCTATGTGTCTTCGCTATAAAATAATTCCCCCAAAAAAAATCTAAATTTTTAAGTAAGTTTACAATTTTGTGTTGGGCCATCTTGGGCTGCAGGTTGGACATCCCTGATTTAGACTGATTTTACATTTAGCAGAGCTAAATCACTTGTTTTCCCTATGTATTTGTTGAATTAAGTACTGAAAACCCTGCAATAGGAGGAAGTCTTGCTCTTTTTGAAATTCCATGTATTTTGTATTATGCAACATGAAGTGTGGGACATCTGTGTTGTAGCAAGAGGAACAAGGAATAGAGTCACAAACTATGGCAGATATGCAGGGCAGGCCAAAAGTATTACGAAGCCCCTCCTTATTACACTTTGTTGGTATGGAGTTACCTTGACAACGTCTTTTCACTTGGACGGCATAATAGCTTTGACTAGCGGCCACATTCGCCTGACCTGACACCTATAAACTTCTTTTTTTGGAGGATACTAAAGGAAAGGTTTTTGAGAGAAAGCCCACACGTGGACAATTTGAAGGAGTTCATCTCACAAGTATTTATGGAAATTGATGCAAACCAAAATTTGTGCGTTACTGTGTGTCACAGTCCATATCCAGGAATGTTGCAATGTTGATGGAGGACATTTTGAGCACCTAAGCGACTAGACAGTGTCGCAGTGTCAGGGACCGGTTCTAGGGAAGTTGCACCTAAAGCTGGCCATACTTGGATCAAAATTCAGCCAACCCATTTGAGAGGAGTTGATCTAGGGATCGACTCCTTCAGAACTTGACTGTCGGTATATTTTCACCCAGTCAGCGCTTGGAGCCAATTAGCTGCAGTATTGATCAGTGTATTCTGGCAGCGGAGGAATCCCATTGCCAAAATACAACAGCGCAGTGGTTTGTTTTTGTTTTTGTTTTTTTGATCGTCTGGCTAAACCAAATAAATAAATAACAAAAATCCAGTCTAAGAGGCTAAACCAGATCAGTACTATATACCTACTTTTGGCCATATCATTCTCAATACCTGTAAAGTCAAAAGAATTGTAAATGAAAATGAAAAACGAATTCAAATAAAATGCCAAAATCTGATCAGTAATGTATCCCTAATGTTGGCCCACCCTATATTTATCTCATGGAGTCCCCAAGAGATAACACAAGTCCACAAGACTTGACTTTACTAATTGAATACAACACAGTTTCTTGGTGGATTACAATAGTTAATTTTATCTCAGCATTCATTCAGCAAGGATGACATACAGCTAACTAGTGCAAGGAGAAATGTCTAAGCTACATATGGTTGGAGGAAACGTGCAAAAATGTTAACAATAAAAATAACTTTACCTTACAGTAATTCAATATATGCTGAAAATGCAGTATAGATTTTGCTTCAAACCATACCACCTATGAATGTACACCAACCATTATTATGTCCTGTCCTTTATAATATTGTGACACATAGTTTTGGCAGTCCACATCTTTGGCTTCAAAGGTAAGGTAAAACTGAATTTTAAGATCCTTACAAATTCCATCCTGAACTTTACATACCTTACTGTGCATTGTATTAACTAGAGAAATAGAAGCATTCATTTCTGATTGATAACAATACATGCTGGAAATGTACTGATGCTGCCTTGAAGCAGTGTACAATTACACAAACCTGTCATTCCCAAGTAGCTGCATTTTTCATGCCTATGGCTTTTTTTTAAATATTCAGATAATACAGGACCCCCTTTTCATATACAACAGCATAGATTAGAGTAACTGCTTTTTGGAAATAGCACATCATTGTCCTTTGCTGTGCTATTAAATAAACCCCTAAGCCTTTGCACTTGCAGTTTGTTATGCTTTGGGGTTGGACATATTGGTTGTGTTGCATGCACTACAGCATATGAATATAAAATGACAGGAAGTATTATTAAAGATATACAAAGACATATGAAGTAGCAACGTGGTCAGGATAAGGAAAATTACCATCTGGGTTCCTCTTTAGATGAAATGGAAACCAAAAGGATGCTTAAAGGAAAATTCCACTTGTGTTAAATAATGTATGTTGTTAGTAAATCAACCATTTTGTACTTTAATGCTAATAACAACAACCTTTACATTTGAATCTTCAACCACTGTATTTTTCTGAAATTTTTAAGTGTCGCTTCCTTCCAATATGATAGCTTGGAGAAATTAACCATTGGTTTATGGGATACTCTCCAAAAATAGTATTCTTACTTGTATGATTTGCTCACTGCTTTTCTTAGAAGTCAGAATTGTTTGGAAAAAGTCCAGGCCCTGATGGACTTACCAGATCCTATTTCCTAAAATGTGCAGATCTGTTGCTACCCCCACTGACGTCCTACCTCAACTAAATATAAAAAAAGTGTTGCACTATACCCAAACAAAATTAAAAATATCAGTGAAATGTGACAACATTGAAATATAAAACATATAAAAACAAAACTCAAGCGAATCTCATAAAGTCCACAGAAAGTCCAAATAATTAGGTCCAATATGACTGTGATAAAGTGCTCATTAAGTAAATGCAGCACCAAAAATTGTCACCAGCAGCCACCATTACCCAAAGTGTGATCTGGCTTACCAGATTACAATGACCCTCTTTTCTCATGAGAAGTCATGTAACGCATAAGGAATCACTGCAGGGCTGCCACTCTACTTTCCCCAGTGTTCTCTCTTAACACCTGGGTTTCCACCACTAGGCAAACCAACCAAAACGCCAAACAGGGGTATTCACGTAAAGAAAAGAGAAAAGCGCCTCTCAATAATGCAATAAAAGCTAGTACCATATTTATTGAATAAGTAAATACACTCACATGGGAACTCGATGACGTTGGCATGAGGCTGGAGCAGAATTCGAGACGGTTTTTAAAACTTTGTAAGCTGTTGTTGGATCTCTCCTCTCGCACAGTACTCTACTACATTGGGGAATGGGAGAAAGAACTTGGCCATACTCTATCCAAAGGTGGTGGGGGAATATTGCGCCAAACATACATAAAAAAATAGCTGCTAACACAACAATTAGACTTAAATTGTAAAACGATCGATATATACAAGTGCAGCGCTAGAATAGATAAACAAGTGTCCCTGGTTTTCACTTGAGATCCCACTGGAGTAAAACAGCCTATGGGAACTGTTGTGAGCCAGGAGTATAATAATTAACCCTATAAGTGAGGGTGCCAGCTGGATTGCTCCGCTGGTGTATACACCAATTCAGGTGATTGAAAGTTGCATAGAGTGATACAAAATTGGATAAAACAATATTGATAAATGTAAAAATTATACAAAATTGGATAAAACAATATTGATAAATGTAAAAATTATATCATGTGGGGAAGAAGGGGTGGTGGTGCTGAGTGTATAAACCCCAATTACTCGTGGGTAAAGGACAAATCACCCCAGGTCAAAGCAGGCTCCTACTCAGACTCCTTCAGGAGTCACGGCTTTGTGTAACACAGATTATAGAGCAGCAGCTTTCTGGGGGATGTGATAAGAATGTAACCAATGAGGAAGGGGATTGTATAATACTGACCCTTAGGCAAATGTCACATGCACTACCACAAATGAAAGCATATACTACTAATCCAAGGGTAGCCAAGCTAAACCAAACGTTTGGTATGTAGCTCGTCTAGCCATATAACCAGATCAGTGCACAGAAAGACAATGGAAATAAACCCTTTTGTGCTGACATAGGGAGTGGTCTCCTTCAACACATGCCTACATCAGCCGCCTATTCAAAAGACGGTATACTCATAAGGCAATATACAAGTAGTCCTGTTAGTAAGGGCAAAATAACCAAACAGTTCAATTTGTAGTGTCTTCGCTAGATGTGATGTGTCACTGGAGGTATTCAGGGTATATGGTCGGCTTAACAGGCATTAAGGGAAAAACGGTAAAGGTGGGTACTCTTACCAGAGCTGATGGACTCACCCCTCTCGGAGTGAGTCGACAGGGCTTGTACCGGATACACCGGGTGGATAATGGATCTGTTGCGGTCTGCTGGATCTCACTGGACCGTTTCTCCAGGAATCAATGCAGTCGCTTACCTGCGGCTTGATGGAAGTGCCAGAATTTAAAAAGTAAGCAGTGGCAAAACTTCTATGGGAGGTCCTTATCCACAGCAGCTCGGGTAGAGAAGGAAACAGAGAAAGAGAAGCAACTCCTCATAGTGTGAAACCAATTTCCCAATTGGCATTTATTGGATAAAACGATTTAAAAACATTTGCGCAAAAAGTTAAAATAGCCTATACCCCAGTTGAAGCCTACAGTAGGCGAAACATGTAGGGTTGGATGTCTACCGAAGCCACATTTTAACTTTTTGCGCAAATGTTTTTAAATCGTTTTATCCAATAAATGCCAATTGGGAAATTGGTTTCACACTATGAGGAGTTGCTTCTCTTTCTCTGTTTCCTTCTCTACCCGAGCTGCTGTGGATAAGGACCTCCCATAGAAGTTTTGCCACTGCTTACTTTTTAAATTCTGGCACTTCCATCAAGCCGCAGGTAAGCGACTGCATTGATTCCTGGAGAAACGGTCCAGTGAGATCCAGCAGACCGCAACAGATCCATTATCCACCCGGTGTATCCGGTACAAGCCCTGTCGACTCACTCCGAGAGGGGTGAGTCCATCAGCTCTGGTAAGAGTACCCACCTTTACCGTTTTTCCCTTAATGCCTGTTAAGCCGACCATATACCCTGAATACCTCCAGTGACACATCACATCTAGCGAAGACACTACAAATTGAACTGTTTGGTTATTTTGCCCTTACTAACAGGACTACTTGTATATTGCCTTATGAGTATACCGTCTTTTGAATAGGCGGCTGATGTAGGCATGTGTTGAAGGAGACCACTCCCTATGTCAGCACAAAAGGGTTTATTTCCATTGTCTTTCTGTGCACTGATCTGGTTATATGGCTAGACGAGCTACATACCAAACGTTTGGTTTAGCTTGGCTACCCTTGGATTAGTAGTATATGCTTTCATTTGTGGTAGTGCATGTGACATTTGCCTAAGGGTCAGTATTATACAATCCCCTTCCTCATTGGTTACATTCTTATCACATCCCCCAGAAAGCTGCTGCTCTATAATCTGTGTTACACAAAGCCGTGACTCCTGAAGGAGTCTGAGTAGGAGCCTGCTTTGACCTGGGGTGATTTGTCCTTTACCCACGAGTAATTGGGGTTTATACACTCAGCACCACCACCCCTTCTTCCCCACATGATATAATTTTTACATTTATCAATATTGTTTTATCCAATTTTGTATAATTTTTACATTTATCAATATTGTTTTATCCAATTTTGTATCACTCTATGCAACTTTCAATCACCTGAATTGGTGTATATACCAGCGGAGCAATCCAGCTGGCACCCTCACTTATAGGGTTAATTATTATACTCCTGGCTCACAACAGTTCCCATAGGCTGTTTTACTCCAGTGGGATCTCAAGTGAAAACCAGGGACACTTGTTTATCTATTCTAGCGCTGCACTTGTATATATCCATACTCTATCCAATAGCAGTAATGAAAACAATTACAATGCTGGCCCATACCTTCTCAGTGAGCTCCTAGACACGAGAGTCCTGTTACAAATTCTTATCCCGGTGGTATAGGGTCCCTGATAAACTGGGTCATATTTACAGAGAGGCCTCAGCCCTCTGTTGGAGAGGTTGTGGGCAGAGAGGTTTGTTTTTACAACTGTGGCGGAATTGTACCTATATTCAGCCATTTTGGCTGGACGTAAGGAGCATTATAACTAAAATTACCCAGTGTGCGTTGGCGTTGGATCCTCTCTTGATGATTTTCCACGACACACTCCTCTATAGGCTCCTATAGGAGTTCTCTGGTACCCTATCTTCTAAATGCTGGTAAAAGCCTTATACCTATCTATTGGAAGACCACAGTGGTCCCCTCTGTTAAAGAGTGGCTGCTGAAGGTACAGGAATATCAGCATTTGGAGGAATGGCGGCATCAAAGTTCAGATAATTACCAGACGTATTATAACATATGGGCTTTGTGGATTGATTTTTCAACCTCTAATTTGTACAAACAGTGATTAATGAAGTTCAATGATGTTATGGGTTTGTCTTGCTGCCTCTGGCACTGAGTGCCTTGAATATGCAAGACATCATGAAATCTGAGGATTACCAAAGGATTTTGGGTCGCACTGTAGAGCCCAGTGTCAGAAAGCTGGGTTTGCATCTGAGAAATGGATGGCAACAAAGCGCTGGAGAGTTCTAAAGTGGCCAGCAATGAGTCCAGATCTAAATCCCATTGAACACCTGTGGAGAGATCTTACAATTGCTGTTGGGAAAAGGCGCCCTTCCAATAAGAGAGACCTGGAGCAGTTTGCAAAGGAAGAGTGGTCCAAAATTCTGGGTGAGAGGTGTAAGAAGCTTATTGATGGTTATAGGAAACGACTGATTTCAGTTATTTTTTCCAAAGGGTGTGCAACCAAATATTAAGTAAAGGGTGCCAAGAATTTTGACCAGCCCATTTTTGGAGTTTTGTGTGACATTATGTGCAATTTGCTTTTTTTCCTCCCTTTGTTTTGTTCCAATACACACAAAGGGAATAAACATGTGTATAGCAAAACACGTGTTACTGTAATACTTTTCTGTGAGAAATACTTGATTTTCTGGAAAAATTTCTGGGGTGCCAACAATTTTGGCCATGACTGTATATAAAATAATATGTAAAGTGGTTGGACAGAAGCTTTAGAATGGCAAAGATGTTTTTATTACAAATCATGTGAGCAGACTGCAGTTCCTCTTTAATTTTCTCTGTTGATTTTTGGAATATTAAGCCTGTTCTATTGTATAATTTACAAAACATTTGATTGTGCAATGCTATAGGAATGTTTTACTAAAGGGAAATAGGCTGTTTACTTTGCAAGGAAATTTGCCCCAGAATTTAGTAAAATTTGCCTGTGGTAAATCAACCCCCATATGTCGCAAATATTTGAAGTTTTGGGCTGGAAACTACTGCTTTAGGCAGATGAGGACCAAGCCTTAACTGTTTTCCTATTTTACATTTGAAAAATGATAGGAGATAAGAGTACTCAATTGTTCAATGCGAAGCACAGTGTTTACCTGCATTCATCATTTTGTGTTACTGTTGTCTGTGGAGAGATCTCTGTTTGTTGGTTTGGAATATTAATACGATGGCTCACAATGAGAACCACTCTGATAAATGCGCTTCACTGTAATCAGAGTGATGATCAGAGGATTGCTTCAACAAATGCACTAGTTTGCCATTATCATCTGCTAGTTGGCATAAGTACCTTGACCTGTATACATGAGTAATCAGAGTCTTTCACACAGATGACATGCTTATGGCAGAACCACACACAGAATCGTATGGTATTACTGCCTATTTACTGTTTTCTGGTTGATAAAGAAAGAAAAGGCGCCTCTAAGTGCAGTATGCAAAATTTAATAAAGTGCACAAAGGGTTAAAAGCACTTACAAGATCGTTGAGTGTTAATAGACATGATAAAATCAGGATTCGTCATCTGTGGCATGTGTCCATCCTCAGCATGGTGGTAGAGAGCAGTGTAGAGCCGTCCAGCAGCTGTAAAGCCTTCTCATACATGTTGGAGAGAGGAGGCAGCAGGGAAGCCTGTATTCACTGTGGGACACACGAGGCTGGAGGCAGTGTCAGGGGAGAGAAGTCCACTGACACCATCAGCCTCGTGTGTCCCACAGTGAATACAGGCTTCCCTGCTGCCTCCTCTCTCCAACACGCATGAGAACGATTTACAGCTGCTGGGCGGCTCTACACTGCTCTCTACCACCATGCTGAGGATGGACACATGCTACAGATGAGGACTCCTGATTTTATCATGTCTTTTAACACTCAACGATCTTGTAAGTGCTTTTAACCCTTTGTGCACTTTATTAAATTTTGCATACTACACTTAGAGGCGCCTTTCTTTTCTTTTTTTTATATCTTCAGAGTTGCTCCTCCTCTAACCAAAGTGCTGCCAGAAGTGCCATCTCATCACTATCACTCCTCTGACCAGATATTCACCTCCACCAGAGCGCCCTTATCTCCTATCTGCTGGTTGATAAGGAATGCAGCCAGAAAAGTGTATTCTGAAAGGCAGTAGAACCTGGATCCATTTTTGGAACATGTCTATAAAGCTAACGGTAGAAATGCTCGATCTCTATTAGGGGGGTGAAGTTAGGGCGCATTCACACCAGTTATGGTTGAACTGAGCTGCACACAAGTTCGTCTGGACCCCTTCTCTACTCCCCCCGTTGGTCTACATTCACACTGGGCTACAGGAAAGGGTTCCAGAGCACACTTGCATCATCATCTATGCAAAACCGACCACAGGAATCTCAGCTTCCATGCTTAGTGATCTATATAGGGTTCTGTGCTCAGGCACAGTTTGCACTCACACTAAAACCAACTGTACTGGACCACAGGGGAACAGTGGTCAGGACCACATTTTTCATGTGGTCCTAGGCATTATATACTTTGACACTTATTCAGCAGTGTATTTACCTCAGCCCATTTTTAAATCAGCTCTCGGTTGCTGTCGCTGCCCTTTCCTGTAAGGGGAACTGGCAGTGAAGCGTTACGGCTTCACAGCTGGTTCCCTACTGCAATGCACTGGCCCGGCGGTGGGGGAAGGGAAAAGGGGAGCTGAACCTCTGTGTGACTTCGCCGTGGCAAGATCAGCCGGAAGTGGGAGCGAGTACCTGTCAAAACCAGGATCCCACTCCCCCCCAAAAGGTGTTAAATGTGGCAGTGGAGGGGGCGGGGTTGCAGGAGGAAAGCAAGCAGAGCTGCCCCTTTTGGGTGGAGCTCCCCTTTAACCATTCCCAGGCATTGCTGCAGTCTCCTTTAAAACCATTATTTAAGTAAAATAACATACAAGCATTGTAAAGAGGGGGAAAAAAGGCTTAATTAAACCTTTTGTGGCCAGAGGTAATTGAAGCCTGGACGCCCAGTCCAAATTTACCAGTCAGTATGGTGATGATTTACTACAACTGGAGAGTGCAAAATTTGGTGCAGCTCTGCATGGTAACCAATCAGCTTCTAACTTCAGCTTGTTCAGTTAAGCTTTGACAAAGAAAACTGGAAGCTGATTGGTTTCTATGCAGAGCTGTACCAAATATTGCACTCTCCAGTTTTAGGCTTGGTTCACATATGAGCCGCATGCGGCTCACAGCAGGGGTCCGGTGCGTGCTGGTTTACCGTTTTCGTATCCGATCTCCACCCACATTTTTGGCTAAATTCGGACCTGAAATGGACCAAAAGACGCACAACACACCAGACCCGCTGTCGAGATATGTGAACCGGCTCCATAGAGAGACGGTCAAAATCTGCTAACTATAACTTGATGACTAACTTATTAATTTAACGGTGGTGTCTGAGAACTTGTGACACATGTACATTCCTAGTTCTCTGCAGCAACATTTATGAGCAGTTTCACTCTATGGGACATCGTTCCTAAGAACTTAATTTCCATATGAATGTCTGTTCGGTTTATCTCCCCTTCCTTCACAATAACAAATGTCTTTTTTTTTCTCTCTGGCCGTGCCCTGGTTCTGCAGCCTCTGGGAATACTCGGGTCACATTTTTTAGAAGGCTGCAGGTTGAGGCAAAAAGAGTGGCCATCCCGACACATCATCGGGAGCTGGCTCTCTGAACCTGGAAAAGGCAGCCAGCTGAAGAGGCTACTGTCTATATAAGTTTGTTTTTACAAATAAACATGCAGTACATGATTTTTCCAGCACTATGGGTTATCTAAGGAGACAGTACAGCATAATTGTTTGCTTTGCAGCTCCCTCTGTGTACCAGAAACCTGGGACACAGTGTTCTGATAAGCCATGAATCGCTGTTCTGATAATTCATTTAGTTCTGTAAAAAAGGGGCAGTACAGTAAAGTCATAATGCTGATGATGTAAAAAGAAGACCTAGAGTTGCACCTGCTAGCTTGATAAAAGGCTACATAATAGTGATATGCAGTATTTCATATTTACTTGAATGGAAATGTTTTTTTTTTTTAATGTTCATTTGTGACAACACTGAAGAAATTCACTTTGCTACAATGTAAAGTAGTGAGTCTACAGCTTGTATAACAGTGTCAATTTGCTGTCCCCTCAAAATAACGCACAGCCATTAATGTCTAAACCGCTGGCAACAAAAGGGAGTACACCTCTAAGTGAAAATGTCCAAATTGGGCCCAATTAGCCATTTTTCCTCCCTGGTGTCATGTCATTCGTTAGTGTTACAAGGTCTCTGGTGTGAATGGGGAGCAGATGTGTTAAATTTGGGGTTATTGCTCTCACACTCTCATATTGGTCCCTGGAAGTTCAACATGGCACCTCATGGCAAAGCACTCTCTGAGGATCTGAAAAAAAGAATTGTTGCTCTACATAAAGATGGCCTAGGCTATAAGAAGATTGCCAAGACCCTTAAACTGAGCTGCAGCACTGTGGCCAAGACCATACAGCAGTTTAATAGGACAGGTTCCACTCAGAACAGGCCTCGCCATGGTTGACCAAAGAAGTTGAGTGCATGTGCTTAGCGTCATATCCAGAGGTTGTCTTTGGGAAATAGATGCATGAGTGCTGCCAGCATTGCTGCAGAGGTTAAAGGGGTGGGGGCAAACCTGTCAGTGCTCAGACCATACACCGCAAACTGCATAAAATTGGTCTGCATGGCTGTGGTCCCAGTAGGAAGCCTCTTCTAGAGATGATGCACAAGAAAGCCCACAAACAGTTTGCTGAAGACAAGCAGACTAAGGACATGGATTACTGGAACCATGTCCTGTGGCCTGATGAGACCAAGATAAACTTATTTGGTTCAGATGGTGTCAAGCGTTTGTGGCAGCAACCAGGGGAGGAGTACAAAGACAAGTGTGTCTTACCTACAGTCAAGCATGGTGGTGGGAGTTTCATGGTCTGGGGCTGCATGAGTGCTGATGGCACTGGGGAGCTACAGTTCATTGAGGAAACCATGAATGCCAACATGTACTGTGACATACTGAAGCAGAGCATGATCCCCTCCCTTTGGAGACTGGGCCACAGGGCAGTATTCCAACATGTTAACGACCCAAAACACAACTCCATGATGACCACTGCCTTGCTAAACAAGCTGAGGGTAAAGGTGATGGACTGACCAAGCATGTCTCCACACCTAAACCCTATTGTGCATCTGTGGGGCATCCTCAAACAGAGTGTGGAGGAGCGCAGGGTCTCTAACATCTACCAGCTCTGTGATGTCATCATGGAGGAGTGTAAGAGGACTCCAGTGGCATCCTGTGAAGCTCTGGTGAACTCCATGCCCAAGAGGGTTAAGGCAGTGCTGGAGAATAATGGTGGCCACACAAAATATTTTTGGGCCCAATTTGGACATTTTCACTTAGGGGTGTACTCACTTTTGTTGCCAGCGGTTTAGACATTAATGGCTGTGTTTTGAGTTATTTTGAGTGGACAGAAAATTTACACACATTTACACATTTATATCTTATAAGCCGCACACTCACTACTTTACATTGTAGCAAAGTGTCATTTCTTCAGTGTTGTCACATGAAAGATATAATAAAATATTTACAAAAATGTGAGGGGTGTACTTACTTTTGTGAGATACCGTGTGTGTGTGTGTGTGTGTATGTGTGTGTATATATATATATATATATATATATATATATATATATATAAAAAATATATAATATTAGCTCAGTGTTCGCAGTTTGTTTATGCATTTCACAGCCTGTACGCTTCAATATGTCACAGACCTTTACTTGTACATAGAACTGAGTCTACATCATTAACTTCTCAGCAGTAGATGTGCTTGTGGTGAACTTCTCCTCTGCTCTTCTCTATACCCCATTAGTCTCTGCTTCTTGTGCGAAAAAAATTATATAATGCACAGCGAAGTGTGATCATCCTCTTACAGCTAACATTTGCATATGTATGTATTTTCTTTTACTGGTTAATAAATGACACAGGATGTTCAGTAACGGAGGAGGAAATTTAAAGTGTTGGCTCCAGTTAGAGCAAAGCTGTTTCCAGAGTTGTATAACTTTAAAACCGATTCAGAAGTGTTTTACACATACAACCGTTTTTTATAAATGTATAATTATGTAAATGCATTCATTGGTAAAGGGTACTTAAGGCTACAATCCATTCAGATTTCTAAAGCAACAGAGGTCTGATCAGTTGTCCTAAGCTGGCCATACACAAGCAGGTTTTCAAACAAAAGTTTGAATCGGTACTTTCAATGACGTCACATGACAAATGTCATTCGAATGTACTTCAAAAACTTTTTGCTTTTAAAATTCAGTTTTGGAGTGAACAAATTGTCCAAAATGAAACCATATTCACTGTTAGAAATTCATTTAGTTGAAAAAAAAATTCTATCCTGCTCCTTCCAATATTCTCGCCACTGGTAGAAAACAAACGTTGATTTGACCTCACTGATTATTCGAACAAGCACATTTTTAATACAAAAAAATTCCAATGAAATTCTACTAGTGTGTGGCCATTTATAGACCAATTTTATTGGCTTTGGCTGTACAGTGTGCAGCTCTCTTATGCTGGGAGGAGAAGCCACACTTTTTTAGGCAGTCTGGTAAAAAAAAAAAAAAAAGGGCTACTCTAGCTTCTGTTCTTTTTATTCTCTGCCACTGTTGTGACAACTGCAGTCTTTATTCTAACTACTGCAAAAAGTTATGCCTCGTACACACGATCGGACTTTCCGCCAACAAAACCGTGGAATTTTGTCCAAAGGGCATTGGCTCAAACTTGTCTTGCATACACATAGTCACACAAATGTTGGCCAACAATTACAAATGTAGTGATGTACTAGACGTACTACGTGGTTTTTCGGCTCTTTACCGCCACCCTTTGGGCTCCTTCTGCTAATTTCGTGTTGGTAGAAGTTTGGTGAGTGTTGATTCGTGCTTTTCTTTTTGCGGTTTTCATGTAGCGCTTTTCAGTTTGCGCTTTTTATTTCGTGTTTTTCAGTTTGTTTCTGAACGCCCATTCGTCAACCAGACATTGTTGCGGAATCAGAGGAGATAACATGTTATTTATTATTGGCCATGGAGTTATTGCTTTGACATTTTTTTTTTTGGTTGAATAATGATTTGATTTGGTATATTTTCTATATTTTTGGATGCATAGAATGCACTTTTTGGTTAGATTCTATTGGCAGATAGCATGTCTAATTTTATTTCTTTACTGCACAATAAAAAAAATTGTGGAGAATAATACTTGGCTATGTGTTTTACTTCAAATGACAGTTTGGGAGTAGGCAGTTACATTTAAAAAAAATACAATGTAAAATTGACAACGGACACCAACATAGTTGTATCTTGATCTTAAAAAATACGGAAAAAAATACCATAATAATATTATTCTTGATATCATTAGAAAAAAAAAGCCTTTCAAAACTTTGTTTGCAATAACTCCATCAGTATCACCAGCAAAGCAGCTTAATTATTATCCCATTAAAGAAGAAGAGAATTGTGCACTGCATTTGGAGATTTCATAATTTTCCACGTCACAAATGTTAATTCTCCATTACAAATGCTAGTTTACAAGACCGACCGCGTTTGCTTCCGAGCATGCGTGTTTGTACTTTGGACTTTTGTCCGATGGACTTGTGCACACACGCTCGGAAAATCCGACAACACACATTTGTCCGTGGAAAATTTGAAGCCATGCTAGCCAACATTTGTTGGCGGAAAGTCTGACAACAATTGACTGATGGAGCATCCACACGGTCGGATTTTCCGCCAACAGCCTGACATCGAACATTTACCATCGGAAAATCCGATCGTGTGTATGGAGCTTTATACATAAGAAATGGTTTCCTGATTTGTGACTGAACCTACTAATTTCTTGCTGGACAGTTTGATCGTCATTAGATTTTGTGATACTCAAAAACAGGGATTTTGTACAGTCAGATTTCTTTATCGTACATCACGGGACACAGAGCACCATGGTACTCACTATGTGGGTATATAGGCACCTTCAGGTGATAGACACTGGTATACCCAATACAGGAAGTTCACTCACTATAAAACCTCTCCTCCTACCAGGAGTACCTCAGTTTTTTCGCCAGTGTCTAAGGTGTTGGTCACGAGTGAATTTGTGCTCTGAGGAGCTCCAGGAGGGATCCTTGCTGGATTTAAATAGCCTCCCCAGACCGGATCCATCCAAAGTGCCACTGAGGCCAAGGTGGATGGTACCCGGGCCTCGTATACGAAGCATGAGGTTTTGCCTGTAATGCCTCTCCTTGCAGGGCTGGACCCCGGGACCCAGGGCTTTGGTCATGCTTACTTTACCTAAAGTTTTTCCTAGCAGGGTGCTATTACAGGTCCAAGGGAGTGGAACCCCGAAAAAAGGGACCCGGTCCTTGAAGGTTTGCTAACGCAGCCTGCCGTGATGGGTGAAGGTTGGATTTATTTGTTAATTCAGCAGAATCCTGGGAAAAAGCCTAGGAACTATAAAAGTCCACCTATGGTTTTCTTCTTTAGGAAAAAATGTTGTCATGTCTTAATTCTCCACCAGGGAGTATATGCACATACCTTAATCTGTTGTTTTCACTTCAGCTTAGTGTCAGGCTGTGTGTGGCTGCAGCAGCTTGTGCAGGTGGATCCCTCTTAAGGTAAGAGATCTGCCATGTGTTTCTTGTCCATGCATTACTAGAACAGCTTATTTATGCTGAATGGGATCACTCGGATGAGCATTTTCAACCTCCAAAGAGATTCACAGTACTCTATCCTATGGAGAAATTCACCAAAAAAATGGAATGTACCAGCTGTTGACGCTGCGATTTCCAGTGTGAATAAAAGCTTAACTTGTCCAGTAGACAATGCTCAAATGCTTAAGGATCCAACAGATAAAAGGTTGGAATTCCTGTTAAAATACTCTTTTTCTTTAACAGGTGCCGTTACTCAGCCTGCAGTTGCTGCAATAGGCATCTGTCAATCCCTAAACGACCAGTTTAGACAGGCCCTTAAAGAGGTTCCTGTACAGCAAGCCCTGGATTTGGCCGAACTACCAAGAGCATTATGTTTTCACATAGATGCCATTAAAGATTCTATTCACCAGGCTTCCCGCCTTGCGCTTGTGCTAGTACACATGCGTAGAATCCTGCTGTTAGAAAATTGGTCAGCTGAAGCACCATGCAAAAAGCTCCTAACTGGTTTTCCTTTTCATGGGGATCGGCTATTTGGGGATGATTTGGACAAATACATCCAAATGATTTCAAGTGGGAAAGGTACTCTTTTGCCAGTTAAGAGAAGAAGTAAATGCACTTCATTCAAGCGGACTCTTTCTCCTGCGCCAGGGGCATCTGCCTCAAGGCAGTGGTGATGGCCTCCGCCGTCAGACTCTAGAGGAAAGCCTCAGGCCCAGGCACAAAAGAAGTCCTGGGGGCATCAACCTGCAAAACAGAATTCTAAAGCCTCACTTTGAAGGGGCGCCCCCCCCTCGCCAAAGTGGGGGGAAGACTTCTGCAATACTCAGAAGTCTGGCAAGAGGAAATTCAGGACAGATGGGTCATCTCCACGGTGTTTCTAGGGTACAAACTAGAATTTCGGGACTTTCCACTACCTCGTTTTGTGAGGTCAACCGTTCCCAAAGATCCAGAGAAAAGGCAACCTCTGTTTCGGCCACTAGACCGGTTACTGGCTCAAGGGGTGAGCATACAAATCCCCACAGACGAGCAACGTTTGGGATTTTATTCAAACCTCTTTACGGTAACAAAACCGAATGGGGTTGTCAGACCCATTCTAAATCTAAAGAATCTGAGGCGTACCTAGATGATCTATTGCTAATAGATCAGTCGGTGGCTCGTTTGGAGCAAAGCGTGCGCATTACAACCAGTTACCTGGAAAGTCTAGGTTGTATTCTCAACCTAGAGAAGTCTTCCTTAAAACTGCTAAAAAGCCTGGAGTACCTGGGTCTGATCATAGACACAGCTCAGAAAAAGGTGTTCCTCAGGCAAAGATCAACTCCATAAGAGAGCTGATGCAGATGGTCAGGTCGAAAGGAGATCCCTCCATTCTCCTTTGCAGTGTCCCAGAGCCTCAGTTGGTGGTTATTAACCCAGAATATGCTGAAAGGAAAATCCTTCAGACCAGTTATATGGAAGGTGGTAACAACAGATGCCAGCCTTTCAGGCTTTTCAGGCTGGGGAGCAGTGCTAGAAAAGACAACTGTCCAGGGACAGTGGTCGAGGACAGAAATGACCTTGCCTATCAACATCCTAGAGATCCAGGCAGCAGGTCTGGCTCTAAAGGCCTGGACATTCAGGTTACAGGGTTGTCCTGTCAGGATTCAATCCTACAATGCCACAGCTGTGGCTTACATCAGGAGTCTCGCAGCACAGAGGTGAATCATATCCTAACTTGGGCAGAAAGGAATGTTCCATACCTATATATATATATATATATATATATATATAGAAATATAATGTATATATATATATATATACAGTATCAGTAGTTTTCATTCCGGGAGTAGAGAATTGGCAGGCAGACTTCTTGAGCCGCCAGCAGTTGCTCCTGGGGGAATGGTCTCTTCACCCCGACATTTTTGGGCTGTTTGCCAGAAATGGGGGACTCCGGACGTAGATCTTCTGGCGTCCAGGTTCAACACAAAGTCGGTCAACTTTGTGTCCAGGACGAAGGATCCACTCGCTTGCGGAACAGATGCGTTGGTGACCCTGTGGGATCAGTTCTCACTGATTTATGCATTTCCCCCTATTCAGTTGCTGCCACGACTTCTTTGCAGGATCAAGCTGGAAAGAAACCAGTAATTCTGGTAGCCCCAGCTTGGCCCAGAAGGTCCTGGTATGCAGAAATCATAAAGATGGCGGTGGAGGACCCATGGTCCCATCCACTATGGCCAGACCTATTCTCACAGGGGCCGATATTCCATCCTACCTTACGAACTCTAAATTTAAAGGCTTGGCTATTGAAACCCACATTATGAAGAAAAGTGTCTTTCCAGGTCAGTTATCTCTACCTTGATTAATGCAAGGAAGCCAGCTTCCAGAACTATATATTATAGAGTCTGGAGGGCTTATGTTTCCTGGTGTGAATCCAAGGGTTGGCACCCTCAGAGGTATATCATAGGCAGAATTCTTGCCTTTCTACAATTAGGGGTAGAGATGAAGTTTGCCTTGAGTACTATTAAGGGCCAAGTCTCAGCTTTATTGGTCTTATTTCAAAACCGCTTGCTACACATTCTTTAGTCCGAGGTTTTATGCAGGGGGTGATGCGGCTTAATCCGCCAGTTAGATCACCTTTGAACCCTTGGGACTTGAACTTAGTTTTGTCAGTGTTACAAAAACAGCCATTTGAGCTGATACAGCATATTCCCTTAGTCCTTCTGACAAGGAAGTTAATGTTTTTGGTTGCTATATCCTCAGCAAGGAGGGTTTCAGAATTGGCTGCTCTTTCTTGTAAAGAGCCATACTTGATTATTCATGAGGACAGAGTGGTGCTGGGCCCTCGTCCGGGTTTTCTGCCAAAAGTTGTCTCAGGTTTTCACCTGAACCCAAATATTGTCCTGCCATAGTTTTTTCCAAAACCGTGTTCTAGGGAAGAGAAGTCACTACGTTGTCTTGATGTGGTGAGAGCGGTCAAGGTCTATTTAAAGATGACTGCTCAGATCCAGAAGACTGATGTCTTATTTATACTGCCAGAAGGTCCTAAGAAAGGACAGGCAGCGTCAAAATCTGCAGTCGCTAAGTGGATTCGGCAAGTTCTAATTCAGGCTTGTGATTTAAGGTGTAAGATTCCACCTTTTCAAGTCAAAGCGCACTCTACCAGGGTGGTTAGTGCTTATTGGGCAGTGCGTCACCAGGCCTCCATGGCTCAGATCTGTAAGACCATGGCTTGGTCTTCAGTACATACAGTCACCAAGTTTTATCAGATGTATGTAAGAAGGCATGAGGATATTGCCTTTGGGCGCAGTGTGCTGCAGGCAGCAGTATAGGTCCTCAAGTCTGGGGGTGCCCTACGGTTTGTGCCTCCCTCCCCTCAAATAGCATTGCTATGGGACGTCCCACATAGTGATTACTATGGTGCTCTGTGTCCCGTGATGTACGATAAAGAAAATAGGATTTTTATAGAAGCTTACCTGTAAAATCCTTTTCTTGGAGCACATCACGGGACACAGAGGTCCCTCCCCTCTTTCTGGGGTTTAGGTATATTGCTTTGCTACAAAAAACTGAGGTACTCCTGGTAGGAGAAGGGGTTATATAAGGAGTGAACTTCCTGTATTGGGCATACCAGTGTCCATCACCTGAAGGTGCCTATATAGCCACATAGTGATTACTATGATCCTCTGTGTCCCGTGATGTACTCCAAGAAAAGGATTTTACAGGTAAGCTGTTATAAAAATCCTATTTTTGCAAACCTTGCCATCTAATATCTACATTTTTTTATAGTTAAATTATTAAGCTTCGCATAAATGGTATTTTATTATATCTGAAATCCAGGCAGATATAAAACACACACACACATCATTGCAGCTCTGTATTCATTCGTAGATCAATAAATGTATTCTGAAATGCAATCATTGTAAGTATCTTAAAGCGGAACTAAAAGTAAAAATACTTACAGTAGATCCAATGTTCTGATGCCCGCATTGTCCCTTGCCGTCCCCAGCATTTTCTTCGTGGCTGCTTCTTCCGGCTGCCTGTCTTTGGCCATCTTAATTGGTCAGCGGGGATGACGTCACTCCCGCACAGGAGTTCAGTCATCCCGGCACACGTTGTATGTCCCTCCTGCATTGAAGACCCTGGCTATTTGCAATTTTTTACCTTTTTAGTTCTGCTTTAAGTTGACCTGTCTGAGCCTATTGCAGGCCCATGATCAGCAGAGCACATGTGCTAACATGGAACATGCTGATTGAAAACAGGAGCAGCAGACTGCTATACCTTTCTGTCACTTTCTGGGGGAAGTACAAGACCCATAAAAGTTGTTTATCTGCAGAAAAAGAATATTGGAGCTGTGTAAATTACTGGATGGACAGAAAGACAGATCCTTTTGCAGGTTAAACTGCTCCCTATGTATTACAATAAATAAAAAAAGTTTTTTGTTTTGTATTAAGGCTTTAAATTATTAAAGTATATAAGTACACCATTAATTTAATTTTAATTTCATTGCAGAGGGAACATTCCTACGCTAAACAGGTATGATTTATTTTTTTATTTATAGCTTCACATGTCACACTTCAGCTAAAATATGACTTTTGGACAGAGTAATGTTATAATAAATCAGAACTCATTGTATACATATTTAGATACCCCCTTTTAGAGTTTTTGTATTTCATTTATTTATTTATTTTTTTTTTATTTTTTCTGAGAAATAATTTTTGTTCATGAATGTGTATGTATGTATTTAATTTTTTTCTCTCTAGTCAATAAATATGTTTCTCAAACTATAATATGGCAACTTACATGAGAGTGTATGATTGCATTTTGAGTTTTTGGACACATGCATACTAGGCGTTTATCCCCAGTCTAGGTGTTAATGTGCCTGGGAGGCACAGGTGCAGCGTCTCAAACAGACTGAAATACAATACAGCTGGACGGGGGTGTCAATTGTACGTTTCACCATAACTATTCAGGGATATATGCTCAGAGCACAAGTATTCTTAATACTAACCAGGAGAGTAGAATTGCACAATTGGTCCTAATTTTTATGGAATTTTAGGCGACAGTCCCTATTCCCATTTTTTACTTTTTCATAAAGGATTTTTTTTTTTTTTTTAACAAATGATTACCACTGGGCTACAGTAGGGGATGATGGACTCGTTTGCGAGCCATAAACAAAGCTTCTTGCAAGAATATTCTAGTATAGCATGGCCACATTTCTGCATCTGGCATACCAAATAAACAATGTCAGGTGTACAGGGAAGAGGAAGCTGAAGCAAGGAAGCGAGCACTTGTCAGAAGTCAGAAGGAAAGTCAGAAACAATTTGATACTCCAAATGAGGTGCATGAAATTTGCATAGGGTTTATTACATTGTATACAGTTGGGGATGAACATACGTCCCATTTTGTTTGTCTTAAGCCCCATACACACGGTAGGATTTTCCGATGGATTCTGTCCTATCGGACAATGTTGTCGGAAAATCAGACCGTGTGTAGGCACCATCGGACAGTTTCCATCAGATTGTCTGACGGACAAAGTCCTATCTCCTGCTGGATAGATTTTTATTGACAACAAAGTCCGATCACACCAAATCCGATCGTGTGTAGCGAATTCCGACCGGACAAAGTGCTACGCATGCTCAGATCCCATTACAAGACCAAAGCTATTGGCTACTAGCCTCTACATAGTCCCGTCGTAGGCAACAAACGTCACCACGTTCAGAATGATCGGATTTTCCGACAACTTTGTCCGACCGTGTGTACGCAAAATCAACATCAGACAAAGTATGACGGACATGGTCTGACGGACCTGGTCCTCGGATAATCCGCGCGTGTGTATGGGGCTTAAGGCAGACCATGTTGGACATGTTGGAAATTTTTGGAAAAACAAACGATTTTCTAATCAATGATGGGAGAATCGTGCGAGAAATTTAATCGAAAAAGAAATGCGCATGTGCAAGAAAAGAAAATTCCCGGAAAGTAAAGAAGATTCCCAGCCACAAAAACAATTTTCTGTAGCAACGTGAGGTGAAATTGAAGGCTTGGTTGGCCGAATTTCGAAATCAATGGTGGCACCATCGGATCACAAAACGCCCAAATTTTCTGATTTTCAAAAGAAAATTCTTTTGAAATTTGACCATGTATGGCCAGCCTAAGTAATCTGTTATTCACCAATGATAAATCTAATATATGAGAGGAGCATATATCATCCTGTTTCTTTGGAGGCAAAGTAAGTAGTAGCATCTGCCATTTAGTCTTTTTTTATTTTTTTATTCTTTATACATCAGCAGATTTACTCACATATAGAATACAGGTCGTAATAGAAGATGCATAATACATTTCTTCGAAGGTATTTGGAAATACATGTCATATAATATCTAAATAGGTACTACCATCTAGTTTTCACAGCCAGTAGAGTTTTGGCCAGTTTAGTGTGTAAAAAGTGGGAACAGAGGATGAATATTAACTCTTTGGAACATTGCTACTTTGCTACTACTATTAGTTCGTATTTAGAGATGGGTTAATCCCATTTGTTAAAAAAAAAAGAGATGGGTTAATTGGTTCTTGAATTATACCTGCAAGCCTTGGTGTGGTTGTAGGAATCTATAGAAGAAACCATAGGGTAAATTGGGTTGCTCTTGTAATTGCATGAATGAGTACATCGTTCCCTCCCTGTAAATGTCCACAGGAGTTACAATGCAATGGGATTTATATAATGCAGTATCTGAAATCATACTACATTGTGCTAATATAGGGTTGTTCCATAAGGATAAGTTACCTGGAAGGTTCTAAAATAAAGTGGGACATTTACTGTTAATCCATACCAATGTGGCAATTTTTAGCATGGGTTAAATGTGCTTTTCAATAATCGTTTTAGAAGATATATATTGTATAGTGTTTGGTTATACACAAAAACGCTGTTAATTAGGGAACTGATGCATATCGTAAATCATTTTTTTATTCTGCAGAATGTCATTTTCTTCAAATCTTAATCACTATGGAATGGTCCATGTTGCCAGTGTCAGTGATGTCCTCCTGGATACCTCATTCACTCCTCCATGTCAAAGAATGGGTGGAATGGTTGCCTTCCGAACTTTTGAAGATTTTGTCAGGTATTTGCTGCTTGTGTAAAATATTCTGATACCTTCTATACATATATGGCTTATATACAGTATATTTCTAGTCTGGGTGAAAATAATTTTAATATTAAGAGAAGAACTTTTGTATTATATATAAGCTTTCTGATGTACAGTATATTACTTTTAAATAAACAGTATCTGCTTTATTTATAATTATACACTTTTATAATTGTATGCTACTTGGTTTGAGCAAACCAGACGTGCAATGGTTAGAACTGTTGACTTGTGTAGGCTCAGATCTCACATGACCATATCTGCATGGAAACTGTTCTACCCTAAGGTTCCCCTGGATGATTCTGATGTGTGTACTTTGTAAAGCTCTAATGAATATGTCAGGGTTGCATAGATATGGGAAAAAAATATGTTTTGACCAATAGGAAAACTTTAAATGCTTTGTCGTTGCTTTAAAATTGGAACACTGTGGTCTGTTGTTAAGCTTTCAAATGGGTGCTGCTAATGTTCTCCATCTCTGCCGTTTCTGCATGACTCCCCACTTGCATTTCGACAGTGGGAGCTGGTGCCTGTTATGGGAGCGGGAATATAGGAATCTGCTTGCACAGTAAGGAATGAAATGTCAGGAAGAATTAGGCATAACTGCCGAATACAGCCCAGCAGGGACTGTCTTCTCTTGAATCTATGAGTGTGGCATCTGTCTTTCCATGTGTGCAGATGCACGACCCCTGGGAAGAGAGGCGATTACACAGCTCTCATTGCTCACGTCATAAGCTTTTCAGTTATTTGCCTAATAAAGGCTGATTAGATTAATGTAGCCTTTTTATTTTTATGAGAAGTTTGCTGCATGTCAGCTATGTGAAAGTGAGATACTCGAGAAGCTTTAAAAGCTTTTCCTAAACCTTTCACATGACGTTGAACAGGATTTATTTATTGATGGTGGGGATGAAATAAAAATACACTTTTTTTACCTTTCATGATTTTCTGTCTTCTAGCTTTTTAACTGTTAAAATCTGATATAAATATGATAAAATTAATTTTTATTTTTCAGAATGTTTGATGATGTCATGAGTTGCTTCTCGGACTCCCCTCCTCAGAGTCCTATCTTTCCAGAAGCTGGCCATCCTTCTCTCTATGATGAAGATGACAATAAGGTACATAATGGTTAAACTTATTGTTTGAAAGTGGTGTGATGTGTTTACATGTATGGTAATATTTAAATCTGACTTGCTGCTTTTGAGATTAACCAGGTTGTTTACATTGAGCATTCCATTCAGAATTCCAAGTTAGTCTTGGAAATGGAAATGGGGGCAGAGCCTATCTTTCAGGTCTTTTTGGTTTTCATTCAGGAATAGCTGTAGTGTTTAGGTTCACCCACTTGTTTGCCATATCGCAGGTGATTTGGTGGACATGGCCAAATCATGTGATAAGAAACAGTGCTCACTAAGAAACATATGTGAGATGCATCTAACAACTCGGGTTAGGGTCAATTAAGTAAAATCCTGACTTTGGCACATCTGCTGTATTTTTTCAGTTGTGTTCACAGCTTGAGGTCTGTTGTCTAGGGATTCACTTGAAATACTTGTAGGACCAAACCACCTAGATACACTAGCCATAAGAGCTATATAACAGGAAAGGTGAAAGGAAGCACATGATGATTTGTCAACTTCAATGCAATGTGTAGACTAGAATGTTCCCTCTGAGCATCTACTCTAGGAGTAGACAACCTCTGGCACTGGTGCCGCAAGCGGTGCTCAAAGCCACTTTTGCATGTGACATCACTTACAAGCACGTGGGCTGGATGCGAGAGGTGGATCGGTAGGATGAGTGTACCAGGACAGGTAGATGTGTCTCATCTCTGCTTCCTTGCACCACTCTGCATATCACGCATATCATAGATGTACAGGAGGTACATTGGTGGGGCAGATGAGAAAGCGGGTTACAGTGGTGGGGCAGATGAGCAGATGGGTTCAGTGTTAGGACAGATGATAAGGTGATTGAGTAGTGAGACAGAAGAGCATGGGGGTACGGCGGTGGAGCAGATGTGCAGGAAGGTACAGTTGTGGGGCAGATGAGAAAGGGGTTACAGTGGTGGGGAAAATGAGCAGGGGTTACAGTGGTGGAACAGATGAGCAGGGTGGTACAGTAGTGGGGCAGATGTGCAGGGTGGTACAGTGGTTGGGCAGATGTGCAGGGGGTTACAGTGGTGGGACAGATGAGCAGGGGGGTACAGTGGTGAAACAGATTTGCAGGGGGGACAGTGATCTGAGGTGTGAAGGTGCATGAATTGGGGCTGATCTGAAGTGTGGAGTTGCAGGTATTGGGGCTGATCTGACGTGTGAGCGCAGGATGTTAATTTCGCACTACTATTCAGGGAGTTAACTTTATTAAAAAATTCTTTTTCGTGATTGAGCGTGTTAAAGAGGAGGTCCACCCAAAAAAAAAAAAATTAAGCCAGCCAGCAGCTACAAATACTGCAGCTGCACCCCCCCCCCCCGAAAGGTGCCCAAATGTGACACCGGAGGGAGATTTTTTTGGTTTGCCTTTATTGTATAGTTCTCCTTTCTCCTGCGGTGTTGTACCTTAAAGCGGAGTTCCACCCAAAAGTGGGACTTCCGCTCATTGTACTCCTTCTCCCCTCTGGTGCCACATTTGGCACCTTTCGGGGGAAGGGGGACAGGATACCTGTCTTTCACAGGTATCCTGTCCCCACTTCCAGGAGCCTCAGCCATGGATATTTGCATCACCGCTCGAGCTCCCTCCTCCTTCCCCGGCCACCGGGCCAGTAGGAGAGAGGAGCGAAGCCTCGCGCATGAGCAGTAGGGTACCCGGCATGAAGCTGTAAGGCTACACTGCTGGGGTTCCCTTACACGCAATGGAGGCGGCAGCAACCGACAGCTGATGGAAGCATCAGCTGCGGTGCTGACATCGCTGGACTCCAGGACAAGTAAGTGTCCTATTATTAAAAGTCAGCAGCTGCTGGCTTTTAATTTTTCCAGCGGTGGGTGGACCTCCGCTTTAAGACTTCAGGCAGCTTTGCATAAATAACTGTAACACAATAATAATTAGACCTTCTTCTCATATGACTGCATTCCTGTCTGCAAAAACCCACCTGCATAATTGCCTATTGCATTGAGCTGTACCAATAAACTGTGCATCAGATATACCTGTGGTTTTATTTTAACAAATCCTATTCAGAAATTGTAAAAAATTAATTTGTTTTTGTTTGCCTAATAGGGCACTTACTCAAGCTCTTTGCTGAACATAAGGGCCGTTTTGCTTTATAGGATTTGGTACAAGAGATAAAAGGTAGGGAGGCTGATTTACTAAAGGATTTGATAATATTCACAATAAATTGTGTGAAGCAGTTTGCTTCAATTATCCAATCATGTGAAAAAGAGAGTAAACAGAGATTTTTAATTATACGTCATTGGAAAATTGAAGTGCATATCTTCACACAATTTATTGTATGAACATTCTCAAACTCCTTTAGTAAATCAACGTCAATATATGATCCTCTGTTCGTTTCCCTATGGAATATTCAGAGCTATCATTCAGACAGGTTTGCTATATTTCACCACACTTGCACCTTTTTTTTTTCTAATTTAAAAAATTACATATTTTTAAAATTTGATTAGATAAAATGTGATCAGTGTTGGCACTCCAAATACTGTTGGAATTTCCACTGGGTTTTCAACTTCTGCTACACATAATTAGTGAACTAAGGGTGTGGGAGAGGACCAATTATTGCTAATGTATGGTGAGTAGTGTAATCCAGGTCAGAATAATTGGTATAGTATGTTGCATAAATGACTCATTTCGGTTTTGAATTTAACTTGGTGTTAAACCCAAAAACAAAAAAGTATTATATTGCAGCTTACCAGTCCTTAGATGTTGTTGCTGCATTCGATTTCTTTTGTTAGGCTTTTTTTCCCTTTTATTTCACCCGGTGATCCTGCCGGTAAGCCTTTTATTTTTAAGTTAGCCTGCCTCGTTTTAAAATTTAAAAGAATGTGATATTTATAAGCATTAATGTAAGTGCTCTTTGTTCAGAGTATGCGAGATGAACCAATCCACATTCTCAACATAGCCATCAAAACTGACTGCGACAATGATGATGATGGACTTGCTTCAATGTTCCGTGAGTTCACCCAAAACAAAGTAAGTACAATGATCATGTCCTATTTTTCAGAGTAAAACATGGTACTAATATAACATTAATGCTTGTATACTTTGTGTTTATTTTTTTACGATAATGAATAAGGGCTTATTCACACAGGCATGCAGCCCCATACAGCATAAAGAGCCCCTTTGTAACTTTTCTGTCTCAGTGCTGATCTGTGTGCAGGCAGCCCATGTTAGTGAATGGACATGCATTGGCTGTATGGATTCACCTGCACAGCCTAGATTGACAGATATACAGGGGTTGGTGCGTGGACCCCAATGTAGAGCCTGAACAACCCGTCCCTACGTACCTGTGAAACTGGACTGTGTGGGTGAGTCCATACAGCTGATGTGTGCCCATTCACTAATATGGGCTGCCTGCACATACAGTAGCTCAACACTAGGACAAAAAAGTAAATAAAAGGGCTCTTCACTCCAAATAGGGATGAGCACCTTTGTGAATGAGCCCTTATGGGAAAAAAATGTGAGGACTTGAGTATGTAATAGTTAATCTAGAACAGGGGTCTCAAACTGGCGGCCCTCCAGCTGTTGCGAAACTACAAGTCCCAGCATGCCTCTGCCTGTGGGAGTCATGCTTGTAATGTCTCATGGGCTGTCATTCTTGCAATGCCTCATGGGACTTGTAGTTTTGCAACAGCTGGAGGGCCACCAGTTTGAGACCCCTGATCTAGAACATACATGGCTTTAAATATCACTCTGTTAAATTATGATACACCACGGAAAAAAAGTTCCTGTGTAGTTGCAATGACAGGCAGTTAAATATTTAAGAATAAAAATCCCTTCAGACTCTCCTTCTCCTGTTCTTTGAATTATAAGCCGCACATCAGATAAAAATGGTTTTGTCATCTTGAAAAAAACACTTTTTTTAGCAATCATTGGGGGACACAGGAATTCAGTTACGCTTGGGTCATACTGCCGCATACAGTAAGATTTGTAAAAACAGTGCAAGCCTGGTATAATCCTTCTTCTCCCAGCATTCCTTCGTTTTTTTCTACTGCCCTAGGAGCATGGGAGTCTGTTATCTGCTGAAAAAAAACAAACGTAACCTTTTTGCTTCCTACTACATTTTTTTTTCCTCAGTCAAGATTATTCTTTAATCAAGATTCTTCTACAAGCTGACTTAGCTAGTCTTTATAGACAGCTATCTGGATCAGTGTAGCCTCAGTAATGTTGGAAGCTGTACCCAGACTTCATTGGATGAATGCTGGCCAAAAGACACATGGATTATCCTCAGTTGGACTTTGCTGTCTGACTACAGTGAACTGGTCACCTCTGCCCATCCTAACCCCTCAACCTGCTAACAGCCAGTTTGTAAGTATTGAAGGCCTTTTACCCTGGGCTTTGTTGTCCCTACTATGCAGTTGCCATACACACAAGGAGCCATCCTGCTGTATCGGGTTTCTCCAGCTCACGATCCTCTATAGATATCGTTGCTGCCTGCAGGGCACCTACTGAAGGGCCTGAAACTGACAGCCTTCCTTAGCTTGATCAGCCATGGCCTCCTACTTGGTTCTCTCCTGGGATGATTTCATCTCAGTCATAAAGGATTTTACAGGCCAAATTGTTCTATTAATTGCTGACTCTGACCACAGAGGCCATCAGCATACTTTCACACCTTCCTTTGTAAAATCATTATATGGTCTATCTCCTGACAAGCTTTTTATGCCTCACAAATGGTTAACATCCATGTATTCATTTAAGAAGTGTTGAACATCTCGGAGAACTAACCACAGATCTTTTGTAAATGTAGGTTGCCTCAGATCCTTCTAAAATGAGCATGTAAGTGGTGGCCTTTTGAAACATCAGTACACCAGAGGAGGTATGATCCCTAAAAATTGTAAAACAAAAAAGAAACTAAAAATATGGGACTTTGTATTCCTCCAATAGTAAATACACATTAATTAAAAAGTCATCAATCTTTATTGTATACGCCTGCTACGTAGACTCATCCCCTTCATTCCAGAAAAGGACAAAGCCATAGTGGTAGGAACAATCATCAACTCTCGACTCGACTATGCAAACTCCCTCTACATATGACTACCTAAATTCCAGATTGCACGACTACAAGTCGTTCAAAACACGGCAGCAAGACTAGTCACAGGAAAAAAACCATGGGAATCGATCTCCCCCTCCCTGAGGACCCTCCATTGGCTAACTGTAAAGGATCGTATAACATCCAAGACCCTCTGCCTGACCCACAAATGCACACAAGGAGATGCTCCTCTATACTTATGCGAAAAAATACAACACTACACTCCCAATCGCAACCTCCGATCTAACGACCAAAATCTCCTCCTCGTCCCCAAGTCCCGGTACAAATCAAGGGGAGAAAGAAGATTTGCAGTCCAAGGACCACGGCTATGGAACGCTCTACCTACGAACATCCACTTAGAAAAAGACCATCGGGCCTTCAGGAAAAAACTCAAGACCCACCTCTTCTAAGAAGGAATCAACCCAGTTCGGATCAAGCGCCTCGAGGCGATTCAGTTCGCAGTTGCAGCGCTATACAAATCTTTCATTCATTCATTCATTCATTGTATACAAAGATTAAAATCATGATGGTTACATACACATTATAAAAGCATTTTATCTTGTGTACAATTTTAACAAATAATAACATTAACCTATCTCAAAAACATCCCACTTGGAATGTCAATATGGTTGGCGAGAAAGAGTTCAAGCGTTTCCTGGGACACCCCACTTCCTCAGGACTTCTCAGACCTCTTTTGTGTCCACATATGACAATAGTATGTCATTTAAAACGAGAGATAGACAAGATATTGAATTTATTATCAAATTATCATAAACTATGACAATGGTAATATACAATTACAAAGGGTATCAGTTCAACAGGACACAAGTATGCGCAGACACGAGGCAAAAACTAAAACTTATTGTATTAGTTCAAAAATTCATATCACCTCAGAAAAACGGATCAAGATCATCCACATAAAGTGTTGTATTTAGAAATCAAGCCCTGGGTGGCCCGTGGGGGGAGAGGGATCAAAAGAACAGCATGTATACACTGCCGATTTTATCAGTGATTCACCATTGATTCCGAAGTAGAACCTGTGATGCTTACTCACTGCCACACAAATTTGCTGCATCTTCCTGGGCTTGCAAATAAGGATTTTAGCCTAAATTCATTAATTGCAAATGCCATAATTTGCCCATGCATTCACCACATCAATGTGTTGGCTGAATGTTAATGGGTGGAAATGGTGGTGAGGTGGGGCCTCCATGGATCAGAATTGTTTTTCCAGCACATCGCCCAGATGCTAGATTGCATTGAGATGTGGAGGCCAAGTCAAACTCTTTGTTGTGTTCCTCACACCATACTTGAATTAATCAGACCAGGCCACCTTCTTCCATTGCTTTGTGGTCCAGTTCTGATGCTCACATGAACGTTGTAGCCACTTTTGGCTGTGAACATGGTTCAGCATTGGCACCCTGACCAATCTGTGATTACACAGCCCCATATGCAACAAACTGCGATGCACTGTGTGTTCTGACTCTGTTCTATCAGAACCAGAATTAACTTGTTCAGCAATTTTTGGTACAATAGTTATTCTATTAAATTACACAGGCCAGCCTTTGCTCCTCACATGCATCAGTGACCCTTGGCAGCCAATGACCCTGTTCACCAGTTTTCCTTTCTTGGACCTGACCATGACCAGAAACATCCCACAAGAGCTGCAGTTTTGGAGATACTCTGACCCAGTCATCAAGCCAATACAATTTGTCCCTTGTTAAAGTCGCTCAAATCATTATGCTTGCCCATTTTTTCTGCTTTCGACACAACAGCTTCATTGACAACATGTTCACTTGCCGCCTGCTATATCCCACTCACTTTCAGGTGCCATTGTAATGAAATAGTCTATGTTGCTCACTTTACCTAGAAAGTAACACTCCTGCGCTGCGGTGTTATGCTCAAGGGAAGAAAGTATATCTTTATCCTTATGGTCAATGCCTAGAGTCTTGCTGCCCTCTCAGGACCATGGGTATGCAAAAGTACTAGAAAACAATGAAAACAAGAGAAGGGCACTCCGACCTAGTGCAATTGCATTATAAAAAAATTTTGAACAATAAAAAGTGACACACAAGATACTCACAAACATATGATGTTCACATTATGCTTTGACATACGTTTATACACGTCGCCTCTAGGACTGCAGAAATGCTCCAGAGATGCAAGGAGACCAGATGGCATCCATGATGGCTAGGCTGACGCAATTCAAGGGAGAACCCTCTTTCTCAGAGCCACTGAGGAATGAAATAGTCAATGTTGCTCACTTTACCTGTCAGTAGTCATAATTTTATGGCTGATTAGTGTATATCTTGCATTAATTTATTTATTATTTTGCATGCTATAGTTCCCCTATCTTTACATTACAATCTGGGAAGCTTGACCGTTGGGGTAGCAAGAAGCCATCGTGTTTCTTAGGGTATTTCCGTTATATCAGTATTGGTCCTGGGTAAAGGTCTTAGGGAGCCTTGGCGGTAATAGGGGGCGAGTGTAGACATTTGGAGATTATTGCTTGCTATCATAGGTTGGGTGCTCGATGATGTCATTGGCTAGTTGCCAAATGTCTCTAGATTAGTCCATTTCCTGCGGGATTGTGGTCACTGGACCACTAGCAATCCACAGGTGACAGGCGAATCTAGTAGGCACATTCCACGTTCAGGTTGGTCCGCTGAGTCGTTGGGGAGGACCTGTTAGGTCAGTTGAATGGAAGGGGAGAGGGGATCATGGAAAGAGAAGCTCCTTGCGGGAGAGGAGTGCGTTAGCGCATATAGTTAACGGGAGGGGATAAAAGGCCTAGGGAAAAGGGGATGAGTGGTATCTCAGTCTATGGAAAGATTAATTGGACTTGTAGTGTAAGGTGTTAGTAGAGGGAAAAGAAAGGAGAAGTTAGGGGAGGGGGTAGCTCAAAGGAGAAGAGGGTGGCCTTTACCTCCTCCTCTGACCTGATATCATGTTCCTTCGTGTATTATTGAGACAGTAGTTGGGAGTATTCATCATTCGTTTGGAAGTGATGCCAGCAAGACCAAATTTTCTTGAATTTGGTTGGCGTGTCTTTGGCTTGGTGCACTAAATCTTCTATTTCTGCCACTTTATTAATGCATCTGATCCAGTCCGCAATGGTTGGGGGTTTGGAGGACTTCCAGAGAGTTGGGATACACATTTTTGCAACGTTTAAGTGGTGTAAAGATGGTGAGTGTTGATAATCTTTTTTGGGATGGCGGAGTGGTGTAGAAGCATTTGGGCTGGGGTGAATTCTATCTGATAGATGGTAATTAGAGTAGTGAGCCATTTTTTGGATGAAGCAGGGCTGATGGATATGTGGAGAGAGAGGAATCCGAAAGCTCAGCAATATTCCTGCTTTTCAAGTTCTTATTTCACACGCTCTAGAATAGATATGGCTCTGGGCACAAGGGAAGCAAAATTTAAAAAATATAATATATTTGCCTAGAGGGGTTTCAGACCACTCGCCCTTGGTGCTGTCACTAAGCATGGGAGGGGAAAGAGTTCCAGGGATATGGAAAATAAGTCCATTTTGACTTGAACTAATGAAGAATGCAGAGGAAGTTTCACCAAAGTTGAAAGAATTTATAGAGTTCAATGTAGGCACAGCGCCAGTTGTGATTTGGGATGCCCTCAAGGCATTTCTTAGAGGCATCCTAATCCAGCAGGTGGTAAAAATCAAGCAAAAATCTAGGAGCTGGGAGGAAAGTGTTAGTTATTTTCCGCTTCTAGCGCTTCCTTCCTATGTAAAAGACCCAACCCCAGAGAAACATAAAATATGTCTAAATAAGCAGCAGGGATATAGAGTAGCAATCATAAGAAAGGAAGAGAATAGGCGATTGTTTCAGAGGCAACACTCCTTCGGAGAGGGGGAAGGTGTGGGACGAATGTTGGCCCATTTAGTGAAAGTTAACTCCCCTCCTTCTGCTATATCCACAATTAGGATTGCAAATGGAGGAACTTCTTCCCTTGGAATAGAGATAGCATACACATTCAGGGCTTACTATAAAAGAACTCTATAAATCCCAGGGGGTGGGTGAGGAAGGAGAAATAGATACATTTTTAGAGAGTGTGGAGATACCAACTATTACCCAAGAGGATAGAGAAGATCTGGAAGCCCCATTAACTCTGAGGGAACTACAACAAGCAGTGGCTTGGGTGGCTAATCAAAATTCCCTGGGGCCAGATGGTCTCCCGGTGGAGACGTTAGAGGCAATTATTATGGTAATACATAAAGAGGGCAATGATCCATTAGATGTAGCCTTGTATAGACCGATATCCCTGTTATGTTCGGAGGTTAAAATATTAGCCAGGATATTATCAGTTAGGTTGAATAAGATTGAGTTTTGTAACATACACCCAGATCAAACTGGATTTATTGCTGGTAGATCTACCAGCATGAATATCAGAAGGGCATTCCTGAATATCCAGACCCCATCAGATAATATGGTATCGAGAGCCGTTCTGTCCTTAGATGTGACTAAGGCTTTTGAGTGGGGAATATTTCTGGTGTGTTCTGGAGAGATTTGGGTTTGGTCCTTCTTTTATCGTATGGATAAAAATGATGTACAAAAACCCAAGGGCCAGAGTAAGAATTAATAATGAATGCTCGGAAAAAATAGAAAGGAGTAGGGGGACGAGACAGGGGTGTCCGTTGTTGCCTCTGCTTTTTGCACTTGCAATGGAGCCATTGGCAATCGCAAAAAGGTCAAGCACAGAGATAAAAGGGTTCCAAAGGAAGCTGGGAGAAGAAAGAATTGCATTATATGCAGATGATGTTCTTCTTTTTTTGGGGGACACTGGTCAATCCGTTAGAAAGGCAATCAAATTAGTGGAAGACTTTGGAAGATTTACAGGCTTAATAATAAATTGGGGGAAGTCAGAGTTGCTGCCAGTCGACCCCCTTGATGCCTCAATTGCACTAGAGTTGCCCCAAATGGAGGCGGTAGACACAATGAAATACCTTGGGATATAATTTAACAACAGGCCCTAATCAATACATTAATAAAAACATAATACCATTACTAAATAAATTTAAACAAAAGTGTGATGTTTGGAGCCGGCTTCCTTTGTCAGTAGCGGGCCGATGTAGCTTGATTAAGATGATATGGATGCCACAATTGTTATAGTTGTTACATAACTCTCCAGTGTGGATATGTAAAAAATGGTTAAAAAAATTTGAAACTCTCTTTAGAGAGCTGATTTGTAAAAAGGGTCAGGCAAGGATTCGGCTCCAGACATTGCAATTACCGACGGAGAAAGGGGGCTTAGCAGTACCTCACACCAAGAGTTATTATTTGGCAGCACGGTTGCAACATCTAATGGACTGCGATATTTTAGGTGGAGGTTGCCCAAGCGGGAGGATAATGATACACTAGTACAGGGGTCTCCAAACTATGGCCCTCCAGTTGTTCAGGAACTACAATTCCCATCATGCCTAGTCATGTCTGTGAATATCAGATTTTTACAAAGCCTCGTGGGACATGTAGTTCCACAACAGCTGGAGGGCCGCAGTTTGGAGATCCCTGCACTAGTAGATGCATTAGAGGCAGATTCCTTCCTTCACAAGAACCCCACAATAAGGATGGTAGCTAAGGTATGGAAAACTGTAAAACAACTGATGGGATACACAGGGATATTGGAGTATACCCCTCTCAGGAATAACAAAAATTTACAGTAGTTGTTTCCAATGGGAAATATTTAATAATGGGAAATGCAGGGTATAACCAGGTTGGTTCAATTATATGATGTGAACACCCTGAAATTATTCTCGGATTTCAGAAAAGAATATAATATACCACACTATTCATTCTATAGATATTTACAGCTTAGACATGCTTTAGCAGCTCAGTTTGGGACACATACTCTATACCAGAATGGGATAAAACAAAAGGTATTTAAACCGGATAAGACTAGAGGGCTTATCTTTGTAATATATGGATAGATACGCAATAGAGTTAATATAGGTTTGGAGCCCCTTAACCAAAAGAGGAGATGGGAAGAGGATATAGGGGAGATAAAGGTGGATGGTATACAATGCGATGTGGAAAAGGGGAGAAGATAAATTATTGAAAAATATTTTTGATTGTAATGTCTTTTGGCTTTTTTTCTCTCTTTTTTCTTCCTTTTTATCATGTTGTTTTTGTAACAACGGAAAAATTTAATAAACATTAAATAATTATAGAGTAGTGAGGCGGTGGACCTCTTTCCAGAAATTTTGGATTGAGGGACATGTATATGGAGGAGTGATCCGTCTTCGTCAGAGCATCTCCAGCAGTTGGGAATAGTAGGAGAGATTTTGTGTAGTCTAATGCCTCGTACACACGGTCGGATTTTCCGACGGAAAATGTACTATTGGACCATGTTGTCGGAAATTGCGACCGTGTGTGGGCTCCATGTTCTCAAATTTTCTGACAACAAAGTCCTATCGGACTTTTTCTGATCGTGTGTAGCGAATTCCGACGGACAAAGTGCCACGCATGCTCAGATCACATTACAAGACCAAAGCTATTGGCTACTAGCCTCTACGTAGTCCCGTCGTACGCAACGAACGTCACCACGTTCAGGATGATCTGATTTTCTGACAACTTCGTCCGACCGTGTGTATGCAACACCAGTGTCGGACAAAATCCGTTGGAAAATATCCGACGGATTTTGTGGTCGGAATTTCCGACCGTGTGTACGGGGCATAAGAGGGGTCTTGTATCACCTAGAAAAGACTTTGAAGCCATTTTCCTGCGCAGAAACATTGATTGACCCCTTGTGGATATAAGAATACATATTTTCCCATTCTTCATCTGAGAGGTTAATCAGGAGTTCCCTTTCCAAACGTGTTGCTATATTGGATTTGGGGTTGTGGTCAGAGAATAGAATAGAATAGATGTCTGAATTCAAATGTCTTTGCGGTTCTTTTTTGGTACAAAGCATTTAGAAAGGTGTGTGTTGTCTAGCATATTCGGATCGTGTTTGTGGGTGAGTGAGGAAATGTCGGATTTGGCAGCGCACACATATTTTAACCAATGACCCAGAGATGATCATTTGTAAATGTTTTCATACCATACAGTCTTAAGCCCCATACACACGGTCGGACTTTTTCATGGATTCTGTCCGATCGGACAATGTTGGTGAAAAATCAGACCGTGTGTATGCACCATCGGACAGTGTACGTCGGATTGTCCGACGGACAAAGTCTTATCTCCTGCTGGATAGATTTGCCGACAACCCGGTCCGATCACACCAAATCCGATCGTGTGTACGGTTGTCCGACCGGACAAAGTGCTACGCATGCTCAGATCACATTACAAGACCAAAGCTACTGGCTACTAGCCTCTACGTAGTCCCGTCGTAGGCAACAAACGTCACCACGTTCAGAATGATCGGATTTTCCGACAACTTTGTCCGACCGTGTGTACGCAAAACCAACATCAGACAAAGTATGACGGACAGGATCCGACCGACCTGGTCCGCGGATTGTCCGACCGTGTGTATGGGGCTTAAGATTACTGTACCAAAATCCGTTGTACTGTACAGCAAATTGCCTGCTATGATAACAAAATAATTTAATCAACTGGACTATTAAGAGCCACAACAGTGCAAAAGAAGAAAACCCATAATGATTTCCTTTTGCCTACAGCTGTAAATATGCATGTCTGAATACAGATTTGGTTACATAGACTTTTTTATTGTTGACATGGTTTTGAGGTTTTATATAGGAGTCTGCCATCTTTCTATTAAAGTATTGTGCTTAACCACTTAAGCCCTGGACCAATTTGCAGCCAAAGGACCAGGCCCCTTTTTGCGATTCGGCACTGCGTCGCTTTAACTGACAATTGCGCGGTCATGCGACGTGGCTCCCAAACAAAATTGGCGTCCTTTTTTTCCCACAAATAGAGCTTTCTTTTGGTGGTATTTGATTGCCCCTGCGGTTTTTATTTTTTGCGCTATAAACAAAAATAGAGCGACAATTTTGAAAAAAAATGCATTTTTTTTTTACTTTTTGCTATAATAAATATCCCCAAAAAATATAAAAAAAAACGTTTTTTTCCTCATTTTAGGCCGATACGTATTCTTCAACATATTTTTGGTAAAAAAAAAAAAATCGCAATTATCGATTATTGATTGGTTTGCGCAAAAATTATAGCGTTTAGAGTTAACCACTAGGGGCGGGGAGGGGTTAGTGTGACATGTGTGTGTTTTTTTTTAAGTACATTTCCCTTCTAAAGATAAAAGTAAAGTAAAATTAGGCTTTAAAGAGACAACATGGTATTAAAAAAGTTTTTTTATTTAATTTAAAGTGTAACTAAAGGCTAAAGTGTTTTTTTTTTTTATTATTATTGATTTTGAATCGAGTAATGGAAAATAATAACCCTGGTCAATTTTTTGGTGTTTTTTTTGCCATCTGTGTCCCATTAGGATTTCCCTTCATTTCCTGTCCCACAGACAAAATAGGAAAATAGTGGAAATCCCTCCTAAGTGAGGTAATCTTGATGTTTCACCCAGGTCCCCATTGAAAGATTTCCCCTCTATTAGTGTTCTGATGTCAACCCAAGATTTGGGATTTTCTTTTAATTTCAATTTTGATGATAACTGTTAACAGGACCAATAGAGAGAATGAATCTCCCTAATGAAAGGCACAGGCAGCAATAAATTCTATAAAAAAAATAAAAAATTTGCCTTTAGTTAAGATACATAGCACATGTAAAAGATCAGCCTGATGTAAATAACCTTATCAATATGCGTTAATGTTTAACCACTTCAACTCCCTTCATGACCAGGCCATTTTTTGTGATACGGCACTGCGTTAATTTAACTGTGCGGTCATGCGACACTGTACCCAAATAAATTGAATGTCCTTTTTTCCCACAAATACACCTTTCTTTTGGTGGTATTTGATCACCTCTGTGTTTTTTTTTTTTTTTTCGCTATAAACAAAAAATAGCGACAATTTTGAAAAAAAATAAATACTTTTTACTTTCTGCTATAAAACATACCCAATATATATATTTTTTTTAAATCTAATTTCTTCATCGATTTAGGCCAATATGTAGTATTCTGCTACATATTTTTGGTGAAAAAAAAAAATCCCAATAAGCGTATATTGATTGGTTTGCGCAAAAAGTTATAGCAGCTACAAACATAAAAATAAAATATTTATTTATTTTACTAATAATGGCAGTGATCAGCGACTTATAGCGGGACTGCGATATTGCGGTGGACAAATTGGACACCTGACACTTTTGGGGGACCAGTGACACTAATACAGTGATCAGTGCTAAAAAATAGGCACTGTACTAATGACACTGGCTGGGAAGGGGTTAACATCAGGGGCGGTCAAAGAGTTAACTGTTTGCCTAGGTTGTGCTCACCTACTGTTGGGGAGGTGCTTTGACTAGGGGAAGGCAAAGATCCGTGTAAACACAGGGTCAATGCCTTCCCTTCTGACAGAGCGACAATCTGCCCTCTTTACATAGGCAGATTGTCATTCTGCATGTGTCCTGTGTAATCGGTAGATGCCGGCGGACATCGAGTCCACAGGACCCGCCACTGGTCTCCCGCTGTGTGTGATCACAGTTAGAGCAGTTCGTCGGCGGCACGTGCATGCCCCAGAATCGGAAGTGTGAGATCACGTGCTAGGAACGTGATCTGGCGCAGAGCGGCTGCCCTGCCGCAGTATATCTATGATGGGCGGTCGTGAAACGGTTAAAAATTCTTACTTTTGGGTGTAGTTTGTAAACATGCTGTATATACCATGCTGTATATACCAAGACAGTGACACACAGGCACCGTTTCCTGCTTTGCAGTGCTACTGCTATATACATAGATTACATAATATATATACATCTCATAGCAAGTACATGAAATGTGAAACAGGGATGCAAATATAAATTTGCATTGACTTATTTAGGATACATGGTTAATTTAGGCTTTTTATTATATATACCATTAAATTATACTTGCTTTATTGAAATAAAGACTTGCTGGAACAAGAAATTACAAATCATCATAATAAATCAAATGCCTTCTGCTAAAACTCTAGTTAAGCTAGAGCACAAGTCATCAGATGGCCTCAACATTGAAAACCAACTGACAGGTTTGTACTTTAATGGTTTACTTTTGGGACACCAACGAAGAGAACAGTTGTGACTCAGTGAGTTGGGATAAACTTTTTCGAAAATAGCCTGTCAGCTAGGGAACCTCCCATAAAACAAAAGACTGCCGAGGAATGCTTTGCACCCAATGCAACAGAAACATTTAAATGAAGTAAAAGAAATCTGAAAAGGCTTTACCAAAAATCTGTTCCAAAAATACCATTAGCGGCTTTTGCGGGCATGCTACAGTCCATTTCCCACGTGACAATTTCTGATTTACTCGCACATCGCCAAATTAATGAAAAGGAGGAATGAATGTTTTATGATTTCAGCACAGTTGTGTAGTTCTTGCGATTTTCTCTTATCAGTACAAGGAGAATTTAAATGTGTGGGTATTATGCTACACTAAATTTGTCAAGTTCAGTCTGGCAAATCCTATTATCTCATATGAAAGTTTTCTATTAATTCCCAAAGTCCTGTCCGTTTTGCACATGTTATCAATGAGTTACTCATGATTGTTGTAATTAACTCCTTGTTACTGCTAGAAAATTGCCTTGCTTTTAACAATCTGCATTGCTCTGCCATTTACTAACAATCGTTTCAAAAATAAGGATCATGTCTGCACATTAAAATTCCTTATCAAATGGGGAGGTATCACATGATTGATAAGTGTACTATTTCATATGGAATATTAAATGTCCAGGTCACACTGGCACAACACTAACTACACATTTAAACCCCACATATACAGTGTCTTGAAAAAGTATTCATACCCCTTGAAATTCACCCGATTTACTCTGATACCCCTAACTAAAATTTAGAGGAACCAATTGCCTTCAGAAGTAACCCAATTAGTCCACCTGTGTGTAATTTAATCTCACTATAAATACAGCTGTGAAGCCCTCAGAGGTGTGTTAGAGAAGCTTAGTGAACAAACAGCATCATGAAGGCCAATGAACACACCAGACAGGTCAGGGATAAAGTTGTGGAGAAGTTTAAAGCAGCATTAGGTTATAAAAAAAATATCCCAAGCTTTGAACATCTCACGAAGCACTGTTCAATCCATCCTCCAAAAATGGAGAGTATGGCACAACTGCAAACCTACCAAGACATGGTTAGGTCTACCTAAACTGCCAGGCTGGGCAAGGAGAGCATCAATCAGAGAAGCAGCCAAGAGGCCCATGGTAACTCTGGAGGAGCTGCAGAGATCCACAGCTCAGGTGGGAGAATCTGCCCACAGGACAACTATAATGCCCCGTACACACGGTCGGAAATTCCGACTACAAAATCTGATTTTTTCCGATGGAT
This sequence comes from Lithobates sylvaticus, assembly GCA_028564925.1. Classification (NCBI taxonomy): domain Eukaryota; kingdom Metazoa; phylum Chordata; class Amphibia; order Anura; family Ranidae; genus Lithobates; species Lithobates sylvaticus. Next base: position 199,020,432 of record CM053027.1, on the reverse strand, counting down.
TTTGTCCGACACTGGTGTTGCATACACACGGTCGGACAAAGTTGTCGGAATATCCGATCATTCTGAACGTGGTGACGTTCGTTGCGTACGACGAAACTATGTAGAGGCTATTAGCCAATAGGTTTGGTCTCCTAATTTGATCTGAGCCTGCGTGGCACTTTGTCCGTCGGAATTCTCTACACACGATCGGAAAAAATCAATCAGATTTTGTTGTCGGAAAATTTGAGAGCAGGATCTCAAATTTTTTTTGTCGGAAATTCCGACGGAAAAAGTCCGATGGAGCCCACACACGGTCGGATTTTCCGACAACATGGTCCGATCGGACATTTTCCGCCGAAATTTCCGACCGTGTGTACGGGGCATTAGTCATGCACTCCACAAATCTGACCTTTATGGAAGAGTGGCAAGAAGAAAACCATTGTTGAAAGAAAGCCATAAGAAGTCTCGTTTGCAGTTTGAGAGAAATCATGTGGGGGATACCGCAGACATGTGGAAGAAGGTGCTCTGGTCAAATGAGACCAAAATTGAACTTTTTGACCTAAAAGCAAAACGCTATGTGTGGCAGAAAACTAGTACTGCACATCACCCTGAACACACCCTCCCCATTGTGAAACATGGTGGTGAAAGCATCATGTTGTGGGGATGCTTTTCTTCAGCAGGGACAGGGAAGCTGGTCAGAGTTGATGGGAAGTTGGATGGAGCCAAATACAGGGCAATCTTAGAAGAAAACCTGTTTGAGTGTGCAAAATGCTTGAGACTGGGATGGAGGTTCACCTTCCAGCAGGACAATGACCCTAAACATACAGCCAGGGCTACAATGGAATGGTTTAGATCAAAGCATATTCATGTGTTAGAATGGTCTAGTCAAAGTCCAGACCTATGAGTTTGTTTACTAAAGCTCGGGAGTGCAAAGCCAGGCTTACTTCTGCAAAGAAGCCAATCAGCTTCCAGGTTTTATTGCTAAAGCTTAATTGAACAAACTGAGGTTAGAAGCTGGTTGGCTGCCGTGCACAGCTGCATCAGATTCTGAGTGCTCCAGTTTTAGTAAATCAACCCCCTAAATCTAATTTCAAATCTGTTGCAAGACTTGGAAATTGCTGTTCACAGACACTCTCCATCCAATCTGACAGAGCTTGAGCTATTTTGCAAAGAAGATTGGTCAAACATTTTACTCTCTAGATGTGCAAAGCTTATAGAGACATCCCCAAAAAAGACTCAGGGGGCTGAATACAAATGCACTTTTCAGATATTTATTTGTAAAAAAAATGTGAAAACCATTTATCACAATTATGTGCCACTTTGTGTTGGTCTATCACATAAAATCCCAATAAAGTACATTTACGTTTTTGGTCCTAACATGACAAAATGTGGAAAATTTCAAGGGGTAGGAATACCTTTTCAAGGCACTGTACCTTGTATGCATATAAAGCAAAACATTCGCTTTCATCTTTCACCTTTGGCATACATTACTTTATAGTTACCCCCAACACTGAACACCATAAAATGTTATGTAATGAAGATGCTGTATGAATGTTCACAATGATAACTCCATTTACTTTAGTAGTCTTTTTGTAACTTTTTAAAGGACTTTGTTTTATGTATGTTAATTACAGTCAACATAATTATTTCCCAGCATGTTTAGGTGGTAAAGCCTTGCTCGAGCTAACTTCCATTTTCTCATCTCATTAGGTTTTTAACATGATTATTAGTATAATAATCAGCTATGATGATTTGTGTTGCATGTTTTCACATTCTCTAATATGCAGGGTGTCTTGATTGGCTAATTTAGGCAAATTATTTTGATTGTCTTGACGATGGTTGGCTTATTTGATCGCAGCAGGGGTATAATTTGCATTCATGGGAAGCAAAGTTGTTGTGTTTTTTTCATGTTGAAAAGCAATGAGATGTTTTTGATTGTGATATCTGGCCTTCGTAGCGGTGTAATTTCTAGAAAATAACTTCATTAAAGTGATAACATGTGATGCTGCGGTAATGACTCATTGTAGCCTCGAGGAGAAGGATATCCATCCAGTAGACTGAACAGCTATGCTTATCAGCTTTTAATCTTTAAGGCCATACAGTATATCTGCTTAAATTTGCATCATCTATTTAAACAAATTGCATCATTTAAAGATAATTATCAAAATAAAGTTTATTTTTTTCCTTTTATCGAGATAAACCTGCAAGCAAAGCCTCTATTAGTTCTTAAAACAAAAGGAAAATAGAAGGAAGAGTATTTGCCTATCAAATGCAGATAATACACTATTTTACTGGGCATCTGTAAAGAAATTATTTTCAGCTTTTAACAGGAAACCAAGAATGCAATGCTCTACGAAACTATTATCACTATGCCCACCATACACCGTTCACCAAATGTATACATTCAGCAATATAGAGATCAACTTTCATATGTAAAAACTGTCCTTATTAAAGTATATTTCACTTGCATCAAAAAGTGGGAAACTTATTCATTGAGGACCACATGAGAATTCTTAGATACTCAGCAGTTAGCCAGATCAGTCACATAATCAAGGTTAGTAGTAGATGACCTTGGAAACTCACTGAAAACGCAGACATCTGTCCTGAAGCCGGACAGATATTTGAGGGGCATCACTGCTCCAATAAATGGGGTTTCCAAGCTTTAATTGAAAACGATGAGTACACTAACAATGATTACCCTTAAAGCCAAGAAAAAAAATAAGACCATTGCTTTAACTATAACTGTATTTCTATAAGACTTTCAAAGCTCTCCATTTCCTGTACATCAGCAATAAACCATGAAAATCTTACTGCAGACATATCAGAATTCTTCTCTTCTGGAATAAGCTTTTATAATAAATTTAAGATCTAGCTTCTTTAACCACCTCAATACAGGGAACTTTCACCCCCTTCCTGCCCAGGCCAATTTTTAGCTTTCAGCGCTGAAGCACTTGGAATGACAATTGCGTGGTCATGCTCCACTGTAACCATGTGACATTTTTATAATTTTCTTCACACAAATAGAGCTTTCTTTTGGTGATATTTATTAACTGCTGGGGTTTTTATAAAAAAAAAAAGTTTCTTAGTTTGTCAGTAAATTTTATAAATAAGTAATTTTTCTCCTTCACTGATGTGCGCTGATGGGGCTGAACTGATGGCACTGATGGGCACTGATGAGGTGGCACTTATGGGCACTGATGAGGAGGCAGTAATATGCCGCACTTATGGGCACTGATATGTGGCACTGATGGATGGCACTGATATGTGGCATTGATAGGTGGCAAGGATAGGCGGCACTGAAAGCCAGCACTGACTGGCATCACTAATGGGCACTGATTGCTGGCACTGGTGGTTGCTAATTGCTGGCACTGGTGGGCACTGATTGCTGGCACTGCTGGTGCTTTATTGTAATCAGGGCACTGGTGATCAGTGCCCTGATTACCTGTCTTGCTGTCCCCTGCGAGGAGATGCCTCTGATTGGCTCTCCTCCCCACACACTCTGTCAGTGCGAGGCGATGAGAGCTGATTACGACACTTCCGTGTTTACATGTGACCGGCTGTGATTGGACACAACCAATCACATGGTTAAAGAGCCACGTCAGCTGCTCTTTACAGAGATTGGGGTCACGCTGTGTCCTAGCAACACAGTGTGGCTGCGCGCCCCTGCGTAAGCGGCCGTTCGGGTGTGCTGTCATATGATGTCCACCCAGAACAAATTCCGCACCGTCCCTCTGTCATTTGACGGTGGGTGGGCGGCAAGTGATTAATCAATAACACAAAAAACATTCTGTCTCTGGGCTAGTGGCTTCAGGTAACCCCGGCTCACACCTGTGCTGAACCAACAAGCAAACAATGATATCATATTATGTGTGACGGACCCCATACTCATGAGGACTATGTCCCCCGTATATGCATCCCTTGCCCGGTACAAGCACAATCCAAGATCCCTTAGCCCACCCAGTCACTTGGTGAAACATCAGTGTAGGTTGGTAAGAAACATAAGACTGTTTATTCAAACACGGGCACAAAGAGATCTACACTCTGGGACAATCCCCCCTTCTTTGCATAATGAACAGGGCGGGGTAAAACTACATTCAGTAACAAGAGACACACAGGTACATTCCAACCTTCTAACAGTTGACAGTCTTTAGTTTAGGAAGGGCGGCAGGAGAAATTCCCCCGTACCTTCTAGAAGCTAATAGCTGACAGTGGTTATAACAACTATAATAAAACGAATGAGTATTATTAATACAGCAACCTATTTAAAGTGCAGTTAAGTGTAATGACTGCTCTGTCAAAGTTTTAAATGTCTGTACTATAAGAAGCATGGACAGTCAGGTCTCTGAATGAACATCAACCATGGTATGTCATTCTCAGATGATTACATCTGACCTGGAAAAAAATTCTGGTGGGGGAGAGTAGCAGCATTAAAATCTGAAGCCTGCAGGAATTGTCAGGAGTTCGTATTCGTTTTTAAATATAAAGAGGATTAAGATGGTATATGATACATTTATCAGTGAATAACCTGTTTGAGAGTAGTCTGGGTACTTGTATTTTCTGTGTTGCAATATTTTTTACTTGCACCTTTTGTCTCTATTCAACAATTGTTTGCACAAATCTTAATTCAGCATAATATTTTCCCATTTGAGGCTTACTGATGTAACAATGTAACTGACATTGTGGTCTACTATTCATAGTAGATATTATGTTTCTTTAACAGCTTTGCTGTAAATACAGTTTTCAGCACCAGTGAAAAGTAAAGCAAAATCTCAAGCAACATCAAGGAGAGTATATTAATGTATCTTATAACATTATCATGGGTTATACTTACATGAAATCTTTGGTCCACCTCACAGTTAACCTGCTTTCTGAAATCCTTTGTGTATGGAAAAATGAGAAAAGAAAAAATTTAAATTATTTCCAACACAATCAGTATGAAGCACTCATTGTTAAATCCCTACAGACAAGCCAGACTGACAAGAAACATTGGTCATAGAGAAACTATAGCCTTTTCAGTGATTTTTATACACACAAGAAATAGATCTGATTAACGTAAACAATCTAATAATACAGGTTCAGTTTAAAAAATGTTTTTATGCATAGCATATACTGTACATGGAAAGCAATGGTCATATTTGTTCACTAAGTATACAGGCTTTCATTCTTGGTTGTGCTTCTTTGACTCTCTCATTTGACTACAAATCTAACAGCTAGTATCTGGACATCTGTATTACTGAAAACACTCTCTGAAGTCTCGAATGGTGTAAAACACCTACTACCTTATGCCCTGGTAGCCAGAGATCATATGTTCTTAGCTAAAGCTCTGGGGTACATAGGAGGGCCATGGATCACAAGGAGAACTAAGAAGCAGAATTATTTCTTTATTTTTCTCTTTTATTTCATAGTCATTTTATATTAAAAAGCTATTTTAACTCAGAATAATAATGTGACTAAGTAAAGCTAACACATGTCCTACCGGTTCAGGTGAATTGTGGTTTTCTTGTGACCAGTTTACTCAAAAGCCAAACTACAATTTTTAGACAAGCTATTATACAATGAAGCAATGCAATAAACAAATCCATATGTAAATGTTACCTTCAGTAAAACAAAACGGCACATAAAATATAACTAGAAGACCCAGTGATAAAGATCGCTGAATTTGCTAAACTTAGCTGGAATCTTGAACCTTATTAGGATTAATAAGTCTTATTTTCCTATAGGAAAGCTTGAGAGGTAGGGGAAGGGGACATGGCTAAGCTCAACTTCTCTAGGGAAAGTGGAATCTAACAAATCATTTTAGTAGTCTTAGTTTTCACTGAATGTAACCAATGCTTATATATGTTTTTATCAGTTTGTCCATTATCTAACTTAAAGGATAAGTTCACTTTTTAAAAAAGAAAAATAAATGCAAATTTTTTGCAGGTTAAAAAAAAATGTTAATTTATTATTTTTTGTAGTAGCAGCCTGTAAAGCAGGGGTCTCAAACTAGCGGCCCTCCAGATGTTGCGGAACTACAAGTCCCATCATGCCTCTGCCATGCCTGTAACTGTCAGCCTTGCAATGCTCATGGGAATTGTAGTTCCGCAACAGCTGCAGGGCCACAGTTTGAGACCCCTGCTGTAAAGCATTGCACTCACGATCAGCAGATCGCTCATGCCATGCAGGTCTCCTGCAAACTGTCTTTGTATCTGTTTGCTCGTACATGGTTAAGCCAATACTCCCCGACAGGAAGACTCAATGGACAACCACACCGCTCCACAGCGCCGTGGTAATTCATTGACAACTACAAGCCAACAGCCGCTAAGGATGTCGGGGCTTGTAGCTCATTCAGACACAGAGCAGTGCAGCACTGGGAACATGTTACATGTGCCACCCTAAAATCGAGTGGAGCATGTAACATGTTCCCAAAGAGTGAACCTATCCTTTAAGCTTGTAGATGCTGTAGAAATACATGCACCTTGCTAAAGAGAAATGTTATATTGAAACCCACATTCTAAAGACACAGCTATCTATATATCTTCACTTCCTCAAATGTGCAAAAAGTTATTGTCTAGCATCTGTAGCAGTCTTATGTAATGTCTCTTCCGTCTATGACTCTTCCCCTGAAGCATTTCTCTAGCCTTCATCCAAAAAACACCTCGTATAGCATGTGTGAAGAAGTATCTCCTGTTGCCAACCCACAGTCTCTGACCATCTTTCGTAGCATGCCTGCACTCTCTGACTGATGTTCTCCTGCAGTCTCTGGCAATTTCTTACATCATTACATTCACTTGATATCATGTGCTGCCCTTTAGTGCCGTCAATGGCCTCTACGATGCTGTCATCTGTAGCCTGCTTGTTTCTGTACTAGTTTAATGTGGTCAACTTAGAAAAAATGGCACTGCACTTAAAGTGGTTCTAAAGCCTAAACATTTTTTTACCATAATGCATTCCTTGTATTAGGGTAAAAAATGTTCAGGTAAAAGTATGGCCTCCTCACCCCCTACTACTTACCGGAGTCCTCACTGTTCCAGCACTGTGCCCATCTGCAGTGGCTCTCTCCTCTCCCATCCTGGTCTCACAAGCTTTGCTGAGACAGCAGGTCCTATTGGCACCAGCTGCTGTCAATCAAAGCCAGTGACAAGGGAGCATGGGCAGGTCCATGCACACAAGCAGCATGGCTCAGGATCAAGCCCACAGGTGTGCAATGATAGAAAGCGGCTTTCTATGGTGGCACACTAAGAAGAGGAGGAGCTAAGAGCACTAGTGGGGGACCCGAGAATAGGGGGATCAGGGCCGCTCTGTGCAATTCTCAGAACCACCAAACATTATATATATTACTCAGAAAATTACAAAGAAAAAGAGGAACAAGAGGGGGTTTAGCCAACCTGACGGACTATCTCGGCACCTGAACAAACACGGATATTCCGTAATCAATATTTCATGAAATATTGATTACGGAATATCCGTGTTTGTTTGCTGGAACCCCCTCTTGTTCCTCTTTTTCTTTGTATATTCCCTAGGACGAGGTACCACCCATAGCTTATCTTTATATTTTCGTACTCAGAAAATTACTCAGAACCCCCATATATATATATTAGCAGAGACCCTAGGGAATGAAATGGCAGTTGTTACAATTTTTTATGTCACATGGTATTTGTACAGCAATTTTTCTAACGCACTTTTTGGTAAAAAAAACACTTTTATTAAATTAAAAAGAAAAACCAAACACAATATTTACCCCAATTTTTTTGTATAATGCGAAAGATGATGTTATGCAGAGTAAATCGATTACAGGTTACCAGTTTAGAGTTACAGAGGAGGTCTAGTGCTAGAATTATTGGTCTCGCTTTAACGTTAATGGCGATATCTCACATGTATGATTTGAGTGCCGTTTACATATGCGGGCATGACCTACGTATGCGCACACTTCTGCGTACGAGGGGATGGGGTGCTTTAAAAAAAAAAAATTTATTGTTTATAAAAAAAAAAATATTTTTACACTTTTCCTTTAATCTTTTATTTTTTGATCTCTTTTATTCCTATTACAAGGAATGTTAACATCCCTTGCAATAGAAATAGGGCATGACAGGTCCTCTTTACAAAGAGATCTGGGGTCTATAAGTCCCCAGATCTCTCCTCTATGCTGGAAAGCCTGAGATAAAAAAACAAAAATGTGCCGGAAGTGACGTCATGGTGTGGCTTCTGGCTTCCAAGGGTCAGAGACATGGCTGGGGACCATCTGGTCCACGGCCAGCTCTATGGTAAACTGCTGGCGGGTTCATTCTTCTGGCTCCCCGATTGCAAGGCTTTATTTAGATATCTCCACTCAAAGTCCAGGACATGATATGGATAAGTGGTATATTAAGTAGACAGCTATATAAACTGCTGAACAACTTACTGTATGTGAACTGTTTTAAATGCCAAAGGATTTAATGTGGGTCTGCTATTTTTGTAATTCACACACCTCTGCCACACTGCACAGTTGGCAAAATGGCTTCACTGTCTCATGGTTCAGTTTAATGACTTCCTTCACTAGCTTCTGGAAAATAAAAGCGATGAAGGAAGCCGAAAAACTGGACCAGGACACAGGAGTGTCAAAGGTGAAGCTATCCAGTGTAACAGCAATGCATTGATCACAAGGTTGGCTGAACCATTACAGTATATATAGGATTTAAATTTGACCTAAAGAATAAAAATTGTATACAAGTTTAAATATATGTATACACTTTTAAACCTTTAAATAAAGAATAAAAAATAAAAAAAAATAAATACACTTTAAAACAGGGTCCAAACTGACCCACAGAGACAGAGAAAGAGGCAAAACTAAACATTGCAAACACCTAAACACAGTAATTCAAATATTAGTTTCAAATCTAACATTGCAACTAAATAGTAAAAAATTTAAACATATATATAAAAAACAAACCTCAGACACTGCAGACTATATTAGAATAGAATATTTTATACTTTTATACAATAATGAGGTTATGCTATGTGTATAAGTAATTGACTCAAGTTTGACATGACACACTTCCATAAAATAACTCTACATTATATTGGATAGAGTTCATTTACCTTTTGTGCTACTAAAAAGGTCAGTCTACGAATCCCATGGTCCATTAGTATAAATTTCTGTTTAAGTAAACAAAAAATGTATATTATTAATAAAAATTTGCATTATTTCTATACATTTATTAAAAATCTAAATGCATACCCTTGTAAACAAACTTAAAAATGCTAAAGTTTTTATAGCTCTTGGTTATTAAGATACACAAAAAAAGGGGAAAATAAACAATTTTTTTTTCCTGACGAGTAGTTAACAGAGGGAAAAGGAATACAGGAAGAAATCTTCAAAGGAATCTAACCCATAAAAATGTAGTGTGGACACGAAGTAGTTCAGATTAGGTATCATTTCATCATTCATCATTCAACCAACTGTCTCTAACATTGTAATGTTAAATATGTCACATGATAAACACATGTTAAGGTAGAACATCCACCTAATCCAAGAAGTAGCTTCTCTTTCAGGTGTTAATAACTAATGCAAACCTAATTAGTTTTGTTTTTTTCTATGAATAGACTGGGGAAACCCCTATTATCGCTGTTCTATGTTCCCAACTAAACTTATGAGTAGCGCTGTCACTCTTTGAACGAAAATTGCGCGGTCATACAACACTGTACCCAAATTAAATTTTTATATTTTTTTTCCCACAAATAGAGCTTTCTTTTGGTGTTATTTGATCACCTCTGGGTTTTTTATTTTTTGTTAAAATTTTTTAAAAAGACTGATTAAAAAAATAAATAAATACAAAACCATTTTATATTTTGTTAATACATTTTGCAAACTGGTAATTTTTCCTCTTCATTGATGTATGCTGATGAGGCTGCACTGAAGGGCACTGATAGGCTGCACTGATCGGCACTGGTAGGTGACACTGACAGGCACCACTGCTAGGTAGCACTGATGAGGCACTGATTGTTGGCACTGTTATGCACTGGTGGGCACTGGCAGGCGGTACTGGTTGGCACAGATGAGGCGGCTTCCTCTTTGGGACCGGTGTCCCTTGCACAGAAGCCAGTCATCGCCTTTTTTTTCTCCTCACGTTGTCAGCGTGAGGAGAAAAAAAAGATTACGATCTTCTGTTTACATCACGTGATCAGCTGTCATTGGCTGACAGCTGATCACGCGGTAAGGGGCCAGGAACGACCCCTGACTCCGATCTGGATTTTTGGTTGATATTCTGTCTTTATCATTTAAAATACACCTATGATGAAAATTATAGACCCTTAATTTCTTTGTGGGCAAACTTACAAAATCTGCAGGGGATAAATATTTTCCCACTGTATATTCATTTCGATGTTGGGCAACATGAACAGACCTAAATCATCTAACAGACCTAGATGTCCTGAAAGGCGGAAGAATTATGTGAAGGACAATGGAAGTGTTTTCACTATGACTACATACCAATGTTGGGTGAAGATTTAGCTTCAGGTTGAAAGGTTTAAGGACTCGGCAACTTGCCTTTTAGTGCTTGTCACACAGTTTTATTCAACAAAAAAGATTCCTTTACAGAAAAGGTCGCCCTGCAGGGTTTCTCAGTATCTGTCAGAGCACCAATATCACCTTCTTGGCTATTTTGTCTTTTTTAGGCCATATGTCTGTTTCAGCACAGGCCACACATTTACTCTCCAGGCGATGGCCTGGTCATGTCACCAAACCAGAATACAGACTCACATATTCCTAGTGTGTCTGTACACACAGGGGCTGGCCGGCAAGTTGCCCAGATGAAAATTGCCCGTGCTGGTTACTTCAGACACTCCAGAAGTGTCAGGATATTCAGAGCTGTGGAGCTTGTGGATGATTTAACTACTTAAGGACCGAGTCTCTTTCTGAGATTTGGTGTTTACAAGTTAAAAACAGTTTTTTTGCTAGAAAATTACTTAGAACACCCAAACATTATACTGTATTTTCTGGCGTATAAGACTACCTTTTACACCGAAATTACACAGCCAAAAAGCAGGGGTCGTCTTATACGCAGAGTGAAGCCCCGCCAGATTGAGATCGGTCCGCTGGGTGCTCTGTAAAATTTTAATATGTATACAGTATGTGCCGCTCAACCAATCCCGGCGGGCGATGCACTCTGATGAATACAGAGCCTGCTAAGCCTGCTCGGATTGGGTAACAACCTCTGCCAATCCGAGCAGGCTACATGAGTCAGAGCAGCGCGGGCTGATGTCACAGGCTCTGCCAATCCGAGCATGCTTTGTATCCATCAACAGATTAGTAAAATACAATGCCTGCCGTGATTGGCTCAGTGGTGCACACTGTCTGCACACTGTATTCTGAAGTGTACCTGGTGCTACTGTACTAACACAGCATCATATACTGTGTACTCTGTGCTCTACATATTAACAAAGCATCCTGTACAGCACATCCAGCTCCAGATCTCCCCTAAAATACAGGTATGATTTATGGTGCTTTGGAGAAGATTTATTGTTGCTGCCTACCAATTGTGGGATCTCTGGGACTAGTTCACCAGTTTCCTTTTTCTGATGTCAAGTCTGATTTTTTATTTTTTTTGTTTCTGATGGTTTTTTGTAAATGGTGTTGCCTCGGAAGGGGGGTAGTCTTATATGGCGAGTATAGCCCCAAAACTAAGTTTTCACTGGAAAAATAGGGGGTCGTCTTATACACCCAGTCGTCTTATACGCCGGCAAATACGGTATATTTTTTCTAACATTATAGAGAATAAAATGGCGGTCATTGCAATACTTTCTGTCACACCGTATTTGCGCAACGATCTTAAGCCCCATACACACGGTCGGACTTTTTCATGGATTCTGTCCGATCGGACAAGGTTGTTGAAAAATCAGACCGTGTGTATGCACCATCGGACAGTGTTCGTCGGTTTGTCCGACGGACAAAGTCTTATCTCCTGCTGGAAATCTTTGCCGTCAACACGGTCCGATCACACCAAATCCGAGCGTGTGTACGCTTGTCCGACGGACAAAGTGCTACGCATGCTCAGAAGAAATTCTGTGACGGAAGCGCTCGGTCAGGTAAAACTACCTTTCCTAATCGACACAGCACATTCGTCACGCTGCAATGTTAAAATGTCTTTAATGCAGCGCATTCTCTTTTTCTTTACAATGCAACAAGAATGACATCTTTTAGCTGCTCCTATTCACCCGCACTTCTCACAAACTTACTTCTTTATTACTTTGCAGCATTTATACACTACATGTTTATTTTGACTCTGAACGGAAAAGAATCTTTGTTATTTTTTTACCATGATTTGTCTTTTTATTTTTTTTTGGGGAATACATATTTGAATTTTTTTTTTTTGTTTTTTTTGGAGGGGGGTTGTGTGTCTCAAATTACCAAAAAAAAACACATTATTAACATTTGTATTTCTTGCTTAAATTTACTAGGAGGTTGTTTGTTGTTGGTGCCCCTTGTTAATTCTACTTTAGGATTAGTGAAATGTACCTGCTTACTCAAAGAAAAACTGTCATTGTAGAAAAGTAAAACACAATAGTCAATGATTATTTCAAATCAAAAAAACCTTTATTTAGGTCACACCAACAAACCAAAGAGGAACGCAGCCATGGTGAAACTTGGGGAATTTGCAAAGTCTTGGCCCCCCACGGCAACCATCATTGTTCAAGCGTAGAAAATTGGGGGCCTGAGGAGTACGTATATTAAGGGGAGTGCAATCTGGTCGTGAAGTCCAAAGTATCCGGAACTGCAGCAGATGCCATCTAGGTCCCCAGGCTCTGGTACTACAAGAGGCTCCATCTTCTCTCAGACCAGACTGATTCCAGGTCGTCACTCTCAGGTCTTCCTTCCACGCTTCCTTGCACGCTGTGGCTGTCGTGCTGGTGGGGTGGCAGAAGGAGGAGGAGGAGGAGGAGGAGGCGGAGCATGGTAGCTATGGCAAACATGTGTGACTGGGGTCATCTCCCCAGCCCTACCCTTATTTAGGACATGGAGGATGAGCCCCTCACACATGTTGCGTTGCCCCACCTCCATACCCATCATTTTTGTGACAACCACCGAGCCAAAGGTCTCCTCGTCGGCGGGTGTGGCATGTAGGGAGTCTGAAGCCTCTCTGATCATGCGGAGCGCTGACTGTGCCGCATAACCCCCCCTTCTCGCCCTTTTGTACGGAAGGCGGAGGGGAGGGGTTTGGGTGTCAGTCAGGCTCCGCGGCCTAGCCCCCTCTTGGCTGCCACTACCCAGCTGGTGGCTGCCACTAACCCCTGCCTCCTCCTGACTGCCACCTTCCATAGCCACCTCCTGGCTGAGGTCTTCCTGTGTATGAAAAAGGGACATAGTTTCAGTTATTTGTTCATCAAACACACACAATTCTCATCTAGTGACTGTTGCAAAATGTTTACAAATAGAAAACCATACAATTCTCAGCCCAGCAGTTTAGATTCTGGCCCCAAATGTCTCCAACACTACTGTCAGTTGATATGTCAAACACGTTAGGAACTAAGCAATTGGGGATCCTGAATTAAGTGAACATCATTCATTATTCCCATAAATGGTAACAAAACTACTATACCTGGAACAAGCTGGGCTCCTCCACCTCTTCCATACTGGAAGGCCCAGGTTGCTCCTCGGAAGCCTCATCAGGGGTGGCCTGCGCGCAAGGAAGCGTGGAAGGAGGAGTCGAGGTTGGCTCCGTGACATCAGTCTGGTCTTTCAGAAAATGGAGACTCTGATAGTACCAGAGCTTGGGCACATAGACCTCATCTGCTGAAGTTGCAGTTTCCTCAGACTTCACGACCTTCTTGCGCTCCCTGATATACGCACTCCTCAGGCTGCCAATTTTCTTTCTTATCTCATCAACAGTTGCCGTGGGGGAACCTTGGCTTGACAAATTCCACAAGTTCCTCCAGGGCTGCGTGCCTCTTTGGTTTGTTGGTGTAATGTGGGTGTTTACCCTGCCATAAAATGGGAAATTCCCTGTATTTGGCAATGAAGAGGGGGAGAAAACTCATGTCGTTGAATCCCTGCATAATCTCTGCAAGACACAACACCACACAAAACCCTCTCAATTATGTCAGTCTAAACTCTCCTAATCTTCTCCATAAAGAAGCGTCAAGTTAAAATCAGTCTAGGCTAGTTATGTACCAACGTCAAATTGTACCTTCGTTTGTAGCGATCGTCTCGTGTGAGTTTTCTCTCCCCTCGTCTCCCAGATCGTGGCTACGACACAGGCGTGTGACGTTTTATATACAGTGCGCATGCGTCAAACTCCGCCCGCCCCTGACGATCTATCTCGTCTATTCCCCACCCCTTCTCTTTACGGCGCAGTGTGGAGAGCACATGGCGGGGACACAGCAGGTGCGCCACAAATATCCCACCAACGAGGAGGAGGACGAGGAAAGTCCGGAGGCAGAAACGTCCCGATCCCGGAGCCTGAAATTCAAGGCCTCCAATATGTCATTTGGAGAAATGTTGGAGATGGTGGACATATTAAAGAGGAGCAACTATGATGGGAAGTATGGGCCTTACCTCAACCCCAATGTCCGCAAGGCCAAGATCATGTCTAAAGTTGTGAGAAGGCTGTACAATCAGTTTGGGGTACAACGATCCAAGGAGCAACTGAGGAAACGCTGGTCAGACCTGAAACTGAGGGAGGCCGATCAGTACAGAAAGATCAAGCGAATTCTTCTAAAAAGTAAGTAGTTGTGTTTTGTGTTTGATTTCTTGCTTGCATACTGCTCCATTGTGGTTTGATTTTTACAAAGTTGTACATTCCAAAATGGCCACTTTCAGGTTCGTCTGTGCATTCGATCGTACACAGCCTCGATCTTTCTGCCACTGTCATGGTCGTGTGTGTGTCCATTCGATCGTACGCAACCTCGATCGTTCGGCCACTTATAATACGATGTTTGGTGTTTTTTTGGGGAAAGGAAGTTTGTTCTCACTAGAAATGTCATCAAGAATGTAAAGCCAATTTATTCAATGTAAAGGAGAGGTCACCCAGTAGCTGTTTACCCATCTGGACTCTAGAGCACTAGTGCTGGGACACCCAAACCCCCTTTTTATTAGGCTTTTCCACACATGTGCTCCAGTGGATACTAGAGGGGGGTCTCCATCACACAAACTTCTACCAAAAAGCTAGTCAGTTTAGCACCTTTACAAAGTGACTACATTCATGTACTTGACATTTGTAACTGGCCAAACTAAAATAGTGTCCGTCACTTTCAAGCAATGTTTGTCATTTCCTATTTCTGCCCTCAATAGATTGTGTTGCTAAATCTTCCTTTTGTACATTCTCATAGGGGAGCGAAAACTTGGGCCGTCTGAGGAAACCCCCAAACCAACACCTCCCAAAAAAGGGGAAAGAGCAGAAGCAGAGGAGGAGGAGGAGGAAGGAGAGATCATCGAACTTGGAGAAATTGTCACCACAACAGGTGAGTGTTGGAGAACACAGCTACTGGTAAGCTAATCCATGTATGGCTGCCTCATTTCCAACACCCCATTTTTGTTTGTTTGTGGTTTTTAGGTGACGTGGATGTTGTGGAAGAAAAATCGCACTTTACCACAGAGAGTGCCCACGTACTCATCGGAGAGATAATGGTCTGCAATAGAGATCTAGATTACATAAAGCAAAACATCAATGATGTTCAACAAAAATTGAAGAACATCATTGATGTTTTAGGAAAAATATGAAAACGCACCAAGTAATTAACACACATTTGTGCCAGCTTCTGAACACATTTGCAAATTAAAAACTGTGTGAAATTTGGAACATGCACACATTGTGTCCACATGTGCTAGCTCCCATCATGGTGGATGAATGCCAACGTTTTTTTGGGGGTGCAAACACTTTACGAACTACGAAAGTGGTTGTAGTGAAGGGGTTGCACCCCCAAAAAACGTCCATTCATCCCCATGATGGAAAATGGCACTTTTGAAGCTTCTAGGCATGTGTTTTACCATCTAATGACCATTTTCAGACCCAAATTGTGTGCATGTTCCAAATTTCCACTTTTCGGGGGTGACCCCCCCATGTGATGAAGGCAAGATCAAACACACTTTGAACATATAGTCATGTCTGATCTTGTCTTCACTTTACAAAGTTGAACTTTCCTACTTCATAGGTTCTGCTTAGCTCGATGCCTGGTTTTACCATTTGCGTAATCTTTGTAAACAATGTTGTAAATAACCAAGATGTTGTCAGTTTTGGCGTGAAGATTGTAAACGCACTTGTGAATGTTTTCCAAGTAAACTTTTTTATTTTTCGAAATGTGTGGCTTCCTTATTTAAAAAAACACAATGCATTATGTATGTAAAATGTAAAGGATATGGGGGGCAATGGGTGTTATTTACTAAAGGCAAATCCACTTTGCACTGCAATTTCCTTTCCCAGGGAACTTTTGCAATGCACTTGTAGAGCATAGCGGATTTGACTTATGTAAATGACACCCACAGTGCTTTGTACGAAAACACGGAGCACAGCATTTTTCAGAATACACACATGTCAGACCTGGTGATGAAAAGGAGTATTTTGGCTGTCAGTTATGCAGGACAAACCTTCTCTAGACCAAAGATTAGGTAGCTAACACACAACATGAGAAGAATCTTTTTGTGAAGAAGAGACTGTTACCTCCTTTTCCCCAGAAAGTGCATTCCCACTGTCGAAGGCAAAGGGAAAAAATGTCAAGGTAAAATAAGCTAAAAACAAGACTGAAATGACAAGAAATCATAGGTTGGTTCAAATATCCGATTTATTAAAAAATGCCTCTCACACATCGTCAGGCAGAGCAATGGCCCCCCTACCCACAAAGTACTCCATATATTGGTCGCGGACCACGCGGGCATTTAGAGGGGGCAAGCCTGGACGTGCCACTCGAAGGGCTGTGAGGTCCGCATTTGGAGGGCCCTCCACATCTGGGCCAACGGGCACCACATAGTTCCTGTTATGTCTTT
>CM053027.1:198964819-199003056 GCA_028564925.1 Lithobates sylvaticus | reverse complement strand
ATTTTTTACTCACGCATAATACCTTTTCTTACTAATGGACACAAGCATTTAGATTTTAGATACAGTTGTGTTTTAATGCCCCTACAGGAGAACTAGACATTAGCAAACAAAAAAATTGTAAGCCAGCCACAGATTAACCCCACCTCTACCAGCATACCTTAGTTTGTAATAAGCAGTACCAAGAGCATGTGTTCCTTAATAGACTCCAAAAAATAATTTCATGATAAGTATTAGGTATAAAAATCCTATTTTAATTCTCTCCATTAAGGGACACAGACACGACATCTTAAAGCAGTACCAATGAGAAGTGAACAACACACAATAATAGGCCCAAGAATAACTGAGGACTACCTGCATTTATTTTTACTTGATTACTATCACAAGGGATTAATCAACCCCTATGTGATAGCATTGGGCAGGTGACAGGTACTCTTCATGAAGACATTAGGGGTCTAATAGACCCCAATGTCTCCCTTGCCCTTTTCACCAGCTAACCAAGCGCAAATCACCTTGGTTAGATGTGTCCCCTAGTTGTGCTGGCCATGAAAGGGTGCATCTGAAACTGGAAGTGACTTCGCTTATGGTTTCACTGTTTGCATGTGATATCGAGGCATGGATTTGCCTCAGTCTCACTGCAATCTCTCTCCCCCAGCCGCTGTGTTCTCGGGCACCGGTGACCACGGCACAGCCCGGGAATTACGAGAGGAGGGGGCCACCAGTGAGGGGGGATGATTAGGAAGACTACCCTGCAGTAGAGAGATCTGAAAGCGAGGCTTGAAGTGCTCGTGGAGCGCAGCTTGGAAGGGATGACGTTGATGGCGGTGTGGAGGATGGTCTATGCGGACAGCTTAACCCCGGATGCTTGCATACTTAGATGTGCTTGTGGTCTTTTATTAAGCTCTCCAGTATCTTCCCAACTATAGAAGTTAAACGAACAGGTCTATAGTTTCTTGGTAAAGACTTTGACACCTTTTTAATTATAGGCACTACGTTGGCCTTAAGCCAATCCAGTGGTACTATGCCAGTCAATAACGAGTCCCTAAAAATTAGAAACAATGGCTTTGAAATGACAGAGCTCAATTCTTTTAGGACCTGTGGGTGTATGCAATCTGGTCCAGGTGCCTTATTGACTTTTATTCTGTCTAAATATTTCTAGGCCGTATCACTTTTGAGCAATAGAGGATCATTTGGGGCTGTGTCAATACCATCCCCATTATGGTCATGAGCTTCCCTATGCTCCTTTGTATACACATAGCTGAAGAAGGTATTTAATAAATTTGCCTCCTCTTTTTCCCCAGTCCCCCACTCTTATTTTGTAAAGGGCCGACATGCTCAGACCTGACCTTTTTACTATTAATATATTTGAAGAATTTCTTTAGGTTTGTCTTACTCTCTTTTGCAACCTGACGTTCATTTTGAATTTTTGCGACCTTGATTTCCTTTCTACATATTCTATTATATTCCTTGTAGCATTTAAATAATGATAGTGTTACTTCATTTTTATATTTTTAAAAGCTCTTTTCTTATAATTTATAGCTTTTTTAAACCTTGGCCTTGAGCTACATAGCTTTTATTTTTAGCCTTTTAAACTTGTTGCCCATGGGATTATATTTTGCAGTGTGTACGCATACAGTCATTTTTAAGAATTCACATTTCTGTTCTGTGTTAATTGATGCCAATCAGAATGGAAATTCTTCAAAACGACTGTATGTGAACACACTGCAAAATATATTCCCATATTGCCTCCGGAACCCTTAAGAAAATGTGGGCTGGGGGGGGGGTCACATGTAAAAGTGGGGTTGTCCTCCATGAATCTATTTACAAACATGTTGCTACTGTGTGGCAATAGTGCAACTAGGCCCAAAATGTGAGGCAAGATCTCAAGAATTCATAGACCAAAGCAGTGGAATTGTAGAGAGTTTTACAGCCTCACCCTAAAATAAAAATGGTCCTCCCATGACACAAAGGAACTGATGTAAAGACAACCACACCTACTTTGTTAGACTTGACTGTAAATGCTATAGTAAATCTCAATTTTTATCATCACACAGTGAACCTACTGTCCACAAAACGCTTGGCTCATACGATTCCAGCTGTTTTTTTCTGACATTTAAAGTCATACTAAAGACACACTGTTTATTTACATTGTCTGTTCTATTTCTGTATGTGGATGATGGCACTGTAGATATTTTAATAAAAAAAAAACAAAAAACTTTTAAGCACCTTTTCCCTAATTTATATACAGTGGTCACATGACCCAGAGCTTTCCCAGCCTGTCTGCAAGGAAACAAAAGCAGGAGGAGCTTCTAGTCCTCTGCTGCTGGTCACATGTTCAAAAAAAAAAAAAAGATGGCCTTTGGAATACAGAGTAAAAATAAGTAAATAATATTAATAAATAAATATTAATAAACGGTTATAAACTGGCATAAAAATATATATTTGAAACACAATCTTTATTATTTTGTGGAAATAACATGGTGTAAGTGGATTTCTGTCAGTCACAGGCTGTGTCACGCCCCTTCAGCCTGTGTCTTAGAAGAAGAGGGAGGTGAAGCCTCCATTAATCTACATGTAATATGCCATCCCCATTGTGTTTAGCTGGTTAGTGGGCATGGCGGAAGAGGGAGGGAATGGGCTGTCATTTACCACTGTATACACCTACATGTGTGACTCTATAGTCATATGGGCTGCTCAGATGTGATAAGGAGGAAATTGTCAGCATAGAAACTCACTGAAAACTGAGCATGTGCAGAGTTACCACCACAGCTGCAAAATCCCTAGCTGAATTGGGAACATGAACAAAAGGTGGAGATAGAGAGCAGCGGGATCAACCAGGTTTTTTGTAGAATACAGAAAACGAATCCCATTTTGAATAAGTATGAACAGCATGTAATACATAATTTATTGATCATTTTTTTTATGATGTGGGTTTAGTGACACTTTAAGGCTACAGTAAAAATATGTAAATTAATTTAAATAAGAAGTTACATGCTCCAGAGAGTAATCAGATTTTTGAAGAAACAATGCAGCCACAAAAAATGGGCTTAGATAATCAGAAGTCTCATTGCCTGTCATTCTCCAAAGGTTCTCTGTTTGAATTTTTTTTTAAAAGCACAATAAAAAAATTTGGTTGCCTGTGAAACTTATGTCTCCACCTTTTTGTCTTACGATTTTGTCATCATTTTTTATAAAGGTTTATAAAGCTTACTAGAATTACAGAATGCAATCATGTATATGCGTGTTTGAAAAAAAAAATCCTTCTGCACAAATACTCTGCACAAATACTCTGATAAATCTGAAATAACATCTGAAATAAACACAATATCACTGGAACAATGCTGCTTACTTTGTTCAGTGCTCCAGCTCCCGTCAGAATGATATGAGAGTTTTCAACCTGAATTGTTCTTTGACCCAGTCTGACCAAATATGCACCAATCCCAATTGCTCGACAAGTTACCTATAAAGGCAAGCAGAAACAATATACTGTATAACCAACATAATACTAAAGGATATCTAAACCCCATAACAAAAATGCAATATAATACAGCTTACAGTCCTTGGATGTGGTGACTGCATTTGTTTTCTTTTTTCTTTTCAAGATAAGAACCTTTTCAGCAAATAAAGAAAATACCCATTGTCCCCCCCCCCCCCCTTTTCTGTCTTTTCCCAAGTAGACCATTCATAACAATGAGATGTTGTAATTGTATAAATATTTGTACATTTCCTGTGATACATTTATATTTTGTCTTTCTTATTAGATATATTTAATCAGAGCTTCCTGTGATATTTGGCTTACTCAGTCCTAAAGAAGCAGGCACCCCCGCGAAACACGTAGACCAGCATACTATTGATCACATATCTCTAAGCTCTGCACTATGTATATATTTTACCCGTGTGTTGTATGGTATATGCTACGATACCTTTTTAATGTATACTTTGAATAAAAAAAAAAATATTTTTCTAAAACAATGTAGCGTTTACTGGGCTCTCATGGGCATACTTAAAATCCCATTTCCCTATTGTTCATTTTTGTTTACCCATTGTTCTTGCCAAAAATGCCATGTCCTTGCTGCACAGAAGAATATCTTCCTTTCCTTTCTAGCAATCATCTGTAAACTACCAATTGCCCTGCAAAAGTAGTTTGAATATAAGACACAAATGCAGGCACCACACCAAGGACTAGTAAGGTGCAGTATATTACACGTTTGGTTTGGGCTTTGATACATTTTAAGAGTCCTCATACTAACAATATGGCTTGAGTAATTTCTTCTGGGCAGGAAATTAAATGTACTCTTGTATTTTACATATACCCTAATTTTTTGCTATAGTGTGTATAGCTTACATTGTCCTATATGACCTATATACAAAATTACAGGAATACAACATCTCAAGTAGTAAAAATTTAAATATAAACGATTTGGGATTTGGGGTTAAAAAATTAAAACACTTAAATATTTATTCAGAAACCCACAACAACCAACCAGATGTCTGTTTTACTTACAAGTAAAAAAAAAAATGCATCTACCTAAAATACAAGAGGTAAAGGTGAGTACAATTATTCTGTCCAAATTTTTGACAATTTGATGTTGATTTTCTAATCAACCTATATTTAGATAAAAATCCTTCTCAGTAATATTTAATAAGAAAATAGTTAATATTTATTATGTCTACTGTCTGAACAGTTGATGGAAAATGACATAGAAGCAGACACATTACATGTGGTTCCACACATGGTGGTCAAGCTAAAAGATGCTTAGAAGCCCCCCCAAAAAAACACTGCTCTATGTGCAGTATCCATTTACCCCTAATCCCTCTGTTCCTCTAGGATTTAGTAAACGTAAATTTTTACTGTTGCTTGTGCGTGAGTGTTAAGTTACTCACTTTCATTGTCACATTGATATTGGGTA
This sequence comes from Lithobates sylvaticus, assembly GCA_028564925.1. Lineage (NCBI taxonomy): Eukaryota > Metazoa > Chordata > Amphibia > Anura > Ranidae > Lithobates > Lithobates sylvaticus. The sequence continues at coordinate 198,998,149 of CM053027.1, read as the reverse complement.
CTGAGTGCCTGGAACATTTACCGTATATCCCATTAATTATTATGTAGCATATGTTACCCGCTCAGTTGAGTTGTTTGTTTCTTATATGTTTATTTTACACAAAACCAATATACGGTAAGCCAAAATTTCACTTAGTACTATTTTGGAAGGAACAATCCTTCCAAAACTGATGGTTTTCATTTTGGGCGACAAAGGCTGAACAAACCTCCATATCTTTTTCCAGACTGTGTTTTACCTTCCATCCAGTCTCACTCCATTTGGTGGAGTGGTGAGGACTCATACATCCTTCTTTTTCATAATATACTGTATATATAAAAAAAATAATAATGCAGAACAAGACCCCCTTCTTCTGGACTGTGGAAGGAGGATGGATCTTGGAACTTATTTGCTGAGATTTCACCAATAGAGAGGCAGTATGTGACTAAGCTATACAGTATCTCAGTTTTGGATGGAATTACTTTTTTAAACACCACATTTTTTCAACTATGTAAAATGGACGATTCACAATTTGGTTAAATAAAGTTGTAGATATAGGTAAACTATTAATATTTCTATTAGGTGAACTTACAGATTGTGGTTTAGTTGTTACTGTCCATTAGGTGTCACTGTTTGTTTAGTTTTGTTAGCATCCTGTTGTTGTGTCTAGCTCTTTAGATGATTACATTGGGATCAGAGGTTAACATATATCATATTTTTTTTTTTTAAATGGAAGGTGTATTTTGTGTCCAATGTACACTAAGCTCAATTTATTTTTCAAATATTTTAAAGTGAGAACCATGAGAATTTGTGTGAAAAAATAGGTATATGCTAAACCTGCCTTAAAATAGAAATGATGGCTGGAGCACATTATCACTGTTAAACCAAATAGCATGTGACTGATCATTTTCCATGCTTAATGCCATTCGTTTAGCTAACTTTACACCTATAGTATAACCCCAGCTTATTTTTTATTAGTTTTTTTATTTCATTTTTGATAAAGTGCAGAAGACTTAATTTTTGTCTGTGATTTCATTGATGAAATTTCCTTTACTCCCTGTGACACAAGGGCAAGGAATGGGGAAAAGGTTCTAACCAGGACTGGAAGGCATGGGCCGCTATAAACATATTATCAGAAGTTGCTCTCTTTACTAAATATGTGTTATTTGTTCTATGTGCTTGAGATTTTCCGATCACTTAGTGATCAAATTCGTGGAAATCTCCACAACAGAGGCATAAATAGCAATAACAACCAGATGGGAATGTTTAACCATTCCTCATACTATCCAAAATAAAATAAAATAAAACATAATCTGGGTTTTAAGACTTTTAACAATTTAGGTAATTCCCTTCCCCCAACCTGAAATCTGGATTTCTATGGATGAGTTCTAGATTTCATTGCTAGCACATTTAACGACCCCGGTAAAAGGCTTCTCGTTGGTGTTTCTCCACTTCGTGTATTTTCTTACAGATGTGTAGACAGTATATATTTTTTGCATAAACTTTACATATTCCCTGCATAGGTACTACCCTACTTTAAGCTCAAAGCCTGTATTTTTGTAAGAATGTGATAAAATATGGGAACAAAACAGGCTCTCATGCACAAAATCCTTATGCTACATTTAGCTTATGTGTTTTAGTTTGTTTTGGAAACGTGCTTTAATAAAATCAATAAACTGCTTTTTGTGATTACCAGATTAATTGTGATGACTTCTTCATAAGCCAATGATGATTCTCCAGCAATCATACCAGATCCTCGAAGATTCTCCACTCCGAGGCCTTCTTCCTTTCCAATGATATCTGTTATTTTGTACCTAAAGGTCGAAAGCAAAATCATAAGTTTGTTGTATCATGCAGACAGTAATTAACTTACCAAATTGGCTTCCTAAGAGACAAACATGCAAACTATTTTGTGGCACTAACATGTTTTAAACCATTTTCTAAAATGGAACATTTAAAGCACTATAGCAATATCACTCTGCCCCCATTCACCCATGAGTCTTTTGAAGCCTGAATCTCCAAGACGCTCAACAATACAAATCCCATGCTTTTTAAATATCCCTGGTATAGAGTGATAGGTGTCCCGGGAGCTGCACATCAAGTTAATGCCTGCTGTGTGAAAGTGAGTGCCAGGCCACGCCCTCAACGCATTTCACTCTGCCCATGCCCATGAGTAAGTTCCGGTGGGCAGAGTTAAATGCATCGGGGTATGGCCTGGCGAGGTCACTCTTTAGCATTGCCTGAGGCATAGATGAGCTCCCTTCCCGGGCAGCACTCACAGCGGTGGGCACAGGACTTCATTCCCATACAGCCTGAGTGGCTCACACACATATCTTTTCAATTGCCCTTGTTCACATTTGAGCGTTCAGGCACCTGTAGCTGAACATGGTACATGAGCAATGTTTTGGACAGAATGGGGCCCCATTGACTTCAATATATTCATACTAAAAAAACGTGAAAAACAATGTTACACGTTTTCTGGTGCTCCCATTAGTAACAGTCTATGGGGCCAAAAACGAACAATCTTGCCCCAAAAGACTCCTGTATGGCACTTCACTCTTAAAAATAAGTCAAATAGGCATGCAAACAAAATGCCTAAAAATCACCTAGATACACAGTGCTCAAGTGTGAATGGGGGCTTAAACTTAAAAAAAAAATCAGCAGTGTTTGAAGATAGCGACAGAATCACAAACTTTAGTAGCTAATAATGTTATTGAATGCAGCTGCTGATGATCATTGCACACCAGTGATTTTTAGCTGCCTAGAAAATAATTTTAGCCAGCTACGGCAGCAAATAAGCAGAGAGATTAATAGTGGATTCAAACTGCTGTAACAAAGATGCTAGTGTGACATGGTCCTAACACTTTTTCTAACAAGGGTCATAGAGTAGTATGTTGCCATGACTATTTCTATTGACTCTGTTATAATATGGAGTTAGATTTTTAAACCATGTGTTGTTACAGGCGAAGGCCCCCTCCATTCATATGTAAATAAACCAGTTGGATAGGTTTTGAAGCTGAGCAGAGGAAAGGAAGTTGGTGTATACAAGTTGGTGGGAGGGGCTTGGGGTCTTTTGGAAACAAGAATGTGGAGACAAAGGAGTTGTATTTTGGGAGTCAAAGAGGCAAGACGTGGCTGCCAGAAACTGGAGAGTTTTGGAGACGTTTTGAGTTTGGACCATGAAGGACATTACATACATTACATCTTGAACCCTAAGTTGAGCAACTGTTTAGTTTAAATAGTGCATACATATTGTACATGATTATATTTTTCTAGAAAGGATAATTGGCTTACGCATGTTGTAAGCATACTTTTGTAAACTATGAGTTGTAATAGTGTAAAGCCCCATACACACGGTCGGACAATCCGCGGACCAGGTCGGTCGGATCCTGTCCGTCATACTTTGTCTGATGTTGGTTTTGCGTACACACGGTCGGACAAAGTTGTCGGAAAATCCGATCATTCTGAACGTGGTGACGTTTGTTGCCTACGACGGGACTACGTAGAGGCTAGTAGCCAATAGCTTTGGTCTTGTAATGTGATGTGAGCATGCGTAGCACTTTGTCCGGTCGGACAACCGTACACACGATCGGATTTGGTGTGATTGGACCGTGTTGTCGGCAAATCTTTCCAGCAGGAGATAAGACTTTGTCCGTCGGACAATCCGACGTACACTGTCCGATGGTGCATACACACGGTCTGATTTTTCAACAACATTGTCCGATCGGACAGAATCCATGAAAAAGTCCGACCGTGTGTATGGGGCTTAAGAAAGAAACCTTGGGCCAAAATAATACTTTTAGAAATAACCAAAACTAACTGTGTATATATATAGCTGCTCCCCAAAAAACAATGTAAAACACTGTGCAATTCGAACAAAATGAGTGACAGGGGGTGCTGTGAGATTATAACATGTATCTAATCTCAATTGACCATATCACATGGAAAGAAGTGACGTGCTAAAAAGTGCTACGTGCGCTATCTACTACCTTCCAGAAAAAATTACAGGACTCGAATAAATCAATTAAAATATAAAGTGCAACAATATATGTGCCAATACAACAAAACTTTTTCTAAAAATTAAAAAAAAAAAAAAAAAAAAACAGTGATAAAGTCCATAAAGTATTGGGGACTTAAATCTTGATGGTAGAAAGGAAACCCTTCACCGTAAAGATAAAACACCCCTAGAAGTGCTCAGATATGAAAACTGCTCACCAGATGGATATGACCTTTTAATTAAAAAGAAGGTCTAATGCTCTGTAGGGAAATCCTGTTAGGAACCCTTTGTTAATGGATAAAATCTCTGTGTTGTGTCCTCCTTTCCTCCAAATTATCTCAGAAGAAAAACAAAAGGACAATCCATAGCACAATACTGTTTACTATTTCAAACAAATATAAACAAAAAATGGGGTGCCTGCTTACATTTGTAGGTGCCTTAGCCTGGAACTGAGGCTAGCTTGCATGAATTGTAATATGGAAACCTCTCACCACTGGGGTTCGCGTCCAAAATGGCGAGTGTTCCACTCGTGCTGGGAGAGAAACCGGAAGCTGGGATCCAGAAGTAACGTGACTGGAAGCGCCTCGATGTACATTTTCTAAGAATTACTTTATCAGGAAGCGTAACGGTCACTGGGCATGTGAGCCCTTTATGGCTAGAAAATGACTGATTGGTGGAGATGCAAGTCTCCACCCTCCACACTCGTATGGAAAAAAACTATTCATGCAGCTATCTATTGATCTTACAATCTCTGTATTAGGCAACCTTGCATAATATACAAATCCCACATAGCCCTAACATGATTCATAAACAATCATTATATATTAATACAATGATTGCACACTATGTAATGTAATACATTTGAATTACTATAAAAAATATATATTTTTTTTAAATTGTAAAAAATTATAAAAAATATCTTTTTAAAAAACAAAATGAAAGAAAATGAATTCCTTCCTTTTAGTACAATTAAACCACCAACCAGTTAATGAAACATAATCTAACCACATTACACACCTAATTATCCAATGATGAAATGTTGGGAACCTAAAAATACTTTTTAATTCATCAAGGGACCCAATTCATTCGTTAGTAAGAAAGAAATCTAAATCTAACTGTTCATATCGGCTGGCTGCATAGTACCCAGCAGGTATAACCACCGAGTTTCATTCCTGGAAACTGCCTGTTTAAGATATATACCTTTCCAGTGTTTGAATATTCTATCTATGCCATAAAAGGTCAACAGCCGAGGATCCCTGTTATGGTATAATCTAAAGTGTTTGATAAACTGTGTTTTACGAACCCTTTTGCAATGTTCGTGATATGTTTGTTAATCCTAGTGCGCAACTTACGCATTGTCCTCCCCACATATTGCATTGGGCAAAGACACTCCAACACCTAAGTTACGTACTGAGTCACATGTAATAAGTGACTTTATTTTGTGTTCTTGTTTATTCGTTACTGATTGGAATTTGTCTATTTTTCCACTTTTCCTTTTCGTGGTTTTGCAGGCTCTACATCTGGTACAGTAGTGGAAACTCCCTCTATTTAAAAATGTGCTCAATTTCTTTGGAGGATCTAAGACATTAGGGGCTATCTTATTTCTTAATCCTGGAGCCCTTCTATAAATGAAATTTGGGTCTCCTTGGGAGGAGGGGTTTCAGGTCTTTATCCTTAAGGAGAATTGGCCAATGTTTGCTAAAAATGTCCTCAACTTCTCTATACTGTCTATGAAATCCAGTAACAAAGGCCAATTCTCCTTTAAACTTCCTAGGTTTATTGTTGGTTAGGAGTGAGTTTCTATCCATATTTGAAATTTTTTCTACATTTCTCCAATTCTTTAGGGGTGTAACCTTTCTCAATGAACCTAGTATTTAGGGTATCTGATTGAGTTTTATAATCCTGCAGGCTATCACAATTTCTTCTAACTCACATAAATTGGTTTTGGGTATCCCCCTAAGCCATTGTGGGTGGTGACAACCTTGTAAGGGCACATAACCATTTCTGTCAGTTTCCTTAAAAAATGTTTTAGTAGTTTATTTTGTTTTTTAGTGAGTACCAAGTCTAAATAATTCACTGTTTCTGTGTGGTATTCTGCTGTAAATTTCAAGCCATACCTAATTGTATTTAGCATCCTAATAAATGATTCCAAGCTTTCAGTTGGACCCTCCCATAATAGTACGATATCATCAATATATCGCTTGTAAAATAGGAGGCCCTCATACTTTATTGCTTATATCATTTCTTCTTCCCATTTATTTAGTACTATATTGGCCACGCTGGGGGCATAACGTGCCCCCCTAGCTACCCATTTGCTCTGTTTATAGTGTTGGTTATGGAACCAAAAAGAATTGTTCCCCATCGCCATTTTTAATCCTTCAACCAAAAAATCGATTTGCACCTTTTTGAGTGAGGATTGATGTTTCAGAGGCCATTTTACTGCTTTCAGACCATCACTTTGATTGATATTGGTATACGATTCGAAATCGACTTTGACCAATATAGTATTAGGGATAACTTAAATTTTTTGTAGCATATTAATTAATTCTCTACCATCCTTAAGATACGATTTTCCTAAAAAACGTAAAACGTATGCAACTTATGATCAAAAGAAGGAAAAAAAAAAACTGTTATTAGAATCTAAAATAAATGATCTTAACCGCTTCAATACAGGGCTTTTAAACACCCTTCCTTACCAGAGCACTTTTTGCGATTCGGCACTGCGTCGCTTTAACTAACAATTGCGCGGTCGTGCGACGTTACACCCAAACAAAATTGACGTCCTTTTTTTCCCACAAATAGAGCTTTCTTTTGGTGGTATTTGATCACCCCTGCGGTTTTTATTTTTTGCGCTATGAACAAAAGAAGAGCGACAATTTTGAAAAAAAACACAATATTTTTTACTTTTTGCTATAATAAATATCCCATTTTTTTTTTAAAAAAACTTTTTTTTTCCTCAGTTTAGGCCGATACGTATTCTTCTACATATTTTTGGTAAAAAAAATCGCAATAAGCGTATATTGATCGGTTTGCGCAAAAGTTATAGCGTCTACAAAATAGGGGATAGATTTATTGAATTTTTTTTTTTTTTTTTACTAGTAATGGCGGGGATCTGCGATTTTTTTTTTCGTGACTGCGACATTGCGGCGGACACTTCGGACACTTTTGGCACATTTTTGGAACCATTCACATTTACACAGCGATCGTTGCTATAAAATTGCAGTGATTACTGTGTAAATGTGACTGGCAGGGAAGGGGTTAACACTAGAGGGCGCTGGAGGGGTTAATGTGTTCCCTAATAGACGTGATTCTAACTGTAGGGGGAGGGGACTTAAGGGGAGGAGACCGATCATGTGTTCCTCCGTACTGGGATCACATGATCGGTCTCCTCTGCACTGACAGGACGTGGAGCTGTGTGTTTACACACACAGCTCCACGTTCCCGCCCGGTCCCGTTGTTTTAACGGGCAATCGCGGGTGCCCGGCGGACATCGCGGCCGCCGGGCACTCGCACCGGGTCCCGAGCGATGCCGCGGCGCGCGCGCGCGCCCCCCAGGCAGCCGGGAATCCGAGGACGTCATATGACGCCCACCCAGGATGGTAGATCCACCTTGTGGGCGTCATATGACGGCGGGCGGTGTTGAAGTGGTTAAAGAAAGGATGGCACATTTTCTGGATAACCTAGATTATCAAGAAAAAGCTAAAAAGTTACAGATGTATTTAGCCAAATATGATGGAGAAATAAAACAAAAGAAGCTTAGAAAATATCATATATATAAATGGCAGGAAGACATTTAACCTCCTGGGTCTAAGGAATCCTCAGTGGAGAGAAAAATAGAGATACGAGATCTAATTGTTTGTCTGAGATGCATTAGTCATCTGGGCTATTACATCTCATATCTCTATTTCTCTCTCCACTGAGGATTCCTTAGACCCAGGAGGTTAAATGTCTTCCTGCCATTTATATATTTTCTTTTTACTTAAATCTTTCAGATCCCTTTGATATTTTTTAAGCTTCTTTTGTTTGATTTCTCCATCATATTTGGCTAAATAAATCTGTAATTTTTTTGCTTTTTCTTGATAATCTAGGTTATCCAGAAAAGGTGCCATCCTTTCTTTAAGATCATTTATTTTAGATTTTAATAACATTTTTTTTGGTTTCCTCCTTTTGATCATAAGTTGCATAAGTTTTTGTCCACATGCATTAAAAAATTGGTACCATTCATCTAAGAGACTTAAGTCTTCTATGGCGTCATTTGGACCAACATCCCAGTCTCCTCGGAGTGAAATTTTTCTTTGTATAGGCCTCCAGGGATGCTATATCCCACCATATTCTGATTTGTTTTTCCATATCATGTTGGAGTTTCTTAAAACCCCTATCCAAATCTACATTCAGGGTGGGATTTGATTGGAAAACTTCTTCTAAATCAAATGTCCTGCCTTTCATAAAATCTAAAACATCCATGGCTGCATGGGTGCAATAAGAGTCTTTTTAAAAAAACTCAGATTAATAGTGTAGGAAAGAAACCTAGTGCCAAAATAACCTCCACCTCCCCCAACAACATATGAGGGACCGTACAGAAAGAGGAAAGAGAGGAGGAAGGGGAAAGAATAAGAAAACAGGACAACGAAATACAGGCCTTTTTTATCTGGCAGGGGTCCATTTCTCAGAGGAAGAGATGGAGGTGCTAGCCAAATGATTGAAATTTGCACCAGATAAAAATCTTGATAAGTTTAAAGCTTTTATCGACATTGAAAAATATGTGAGAAAGCTTAATATAAATAAACATTTTGCGAGTCTGCCTAACCCTCCCCCAGTGGGTACTGGAGATCAGGAGTTTGTGCATAGCGGACTAAAAAATAATTCAGTTTTTAATTCTATGAAAGGCACACATCATTTTATTGAGGTATTCAAACACCTAATTCAAGATGATGTTAAAAAATGTAAAATAAAGAAACATAAGGAAAATGAACAAATATGGGAAGGAATTAAACTGTTAGAAAAGAAGAAAGACATTGTAGTGGGACCGGCAGATAAAGGGGGAGGGTTAGTAATACCGTATATACTCGAGTATAAGCCGAGTTTTTCAGCCCACTTTTTGGGCTGAAAAAAGCCGCCTCGGCTTATACTCGAGTCAGTAAAAAATTTGCCCGAAATGGAGGAGAAAAGGGGGCGGGGCCATGCCGCTGGGTGACGCTCGTGAATGGCCCGGCGCCCCTGTGAGTTTCCCCTCCCTCTGTGTCAGTTTGCCGCGCAGCGCGCACCGCACCTTCCCGCCTCCTCGCGTTTAAATGTGATGCAGGGCTGTCTTACGATTCCCCTTCCTCCCCCTCCTGCCGCTCTGCAACAAAGTCCCACCTCCTCCTTGTTATGGCAAGCAGCCACATAGCGATGTCCCGCCTCCTCTGGTACAGTGATCCAATGATAGGAATCACTGTGCCGTGTGTCATAGGAGGCGGGACATCACTCCCGCGGCTGCACGGGACATCATCATCACAGCGGGACATCATCATCACAGCGGGACATCAGCATCATGAGGTGAGTGAACTATTTAATGGAATACACCGGTATTGTGTGATAATGTGTTATCCAAAGCATTTTTACAATGGCTACTGTCAAGGTATATTTAATGGGCACAGGGCAGGCTGTATATATTATTCAATGGGCAATGGCAGGCTGTCTAATGTGTTATCCAAAGCATTTTTACAATGGCTACTGTCAAGGTATATTTAATGGGAACAGGGCAGGCTGTATATGTTATTCAATGGGCAATGGCAGGCTGTCTAATGTGTTATCCAAAGCATTTTTACAATGGCTACTGTACCGGTATATTTAATGGGCACAGGGCAGGCTGTATATGTTATTCAATGGGCAATGGCAGGCTGTCTAATGTGTTATCCAGAGCATTATTACAATGGCTACTGTATATTCAATGGGCACAGGGCAGGCTGTATATGGTATTCAATGGACACAGGGCAGGCTGTATATGGTATTCAATGGGCACAGGGCAGGCTGTATATTCAATGGGCAATGGCAGGCTGTACAGTATATTTAATGGACACAGGCAGGCTGTACAGTATATTTAATGGACACAGGCAGGCTGTACGGTATATTTAATGGACACAGGCAGGCTGTACGGTATATTTAATGGACACAGGCAGGCTGTACGGTATATTTAATGGACACAGACAGGCTGTACGGTATATTTAATGGACACAGGCAGGCTGTACAGTATATTTAATGGACACAGGCAGGCTGTACGGTATATTTAATGGACACAGGCAGGCTGTACGGTATATTTAAAGGACACAGGCAGGCTGTACGGTATATTTAATGGACACAGGCAGGCTGTATATTTAATGGGCACAAGCAGGACACTGGTAGAATGTATATTATGAGCCCTAACACAGGCTGCTCTATGCAAACAGTCATTTCATCACTTTCTGTAATATCAGCCTGCATTAGGCCTCAAAAGATACGGTACCCGTACAAGTCTTTTTTTTTTTTTATCCTGTTAGAAATGGATCCCAATACTTCTACCGGTAATCCTGGACCAAAAGAAAAACGCAGGTCATTCAAAGCTGGTTTCAAACTTAAGGTTGTGTCAAGAGCAGAAGAAAAAAATAACAGTATTGTAAGTACAAAACACAAAACAATTTTGTGTTGATGAAAAACAAGTGAGGGAATGGCGGAAAAAGAAAGCTGACTTGGAAAAGATTCCAAAGGCAAAAAAAGCTCAACGTGGTTTAACAACTTCATATGGGGCTCTAGAGACTGAATTGCATAAATGGGTTATGGAGTGTCGTCAAAATGGTTACTGCGTAACACGCATGGGAATTCGCTTACGTGCCCTTCAAATGGCTAAAGATGACAAATTAAAAGCACCAGGCATTGAAAAATTTGTTGCGTCAGCAGGATGGTGTACCCGCTTCATGAATAGGTTTGCCCTATGTTTGCGGCAAAGAACAAAGATTTCACAGAAGTTGCAAAAAGACCTTGATGAAAAAGTGATGTCATTCCATTCATTCATCATAAAACAAAGAAGGATCCATAACTATGACCTGGGAGATATTGGAAATATGGATGAAACACCTATGATCTTTGATCTTCCAAGCAACAGAACTGTGGCAAGTTTGGGAGACAAAACTATTTTTCTCAGAACCACAGGAAATGAAAAAAAAACATTTCACAGTTGTTCTGTCATGTTTGGCTAATGGAACTAAGCTGCGGCCTGTCATTATTTTTAAAAGAAAGACCTTGCCTAAAAAGGTCAAATTCCCACCACGAATTACAGTGCGCGCACATATTAAAGGCTGGATGGATGAAGACGGAACAAAAAAATGGCTGGAAGAAATTTGGAAAGGACGACCAGGAGCAGCCTTAACCACTTGCCTACTGTGCACTTAAACACCCTTCCTGCCCAGACCAATTTTCAGCTTTCAGCGCTCGCGCACTTTCAGTGACAATTGCGCGGTCATGCAATGCTGTAACCAAATGAATTTTTTATCATTTTGTTCGCACAAATAGAGCTTTAGTTTGGTGGTATTTATTCGCGACTCCGTTTTTTATTTTTTGCGATATAAGCGAAAACATAGCGGAAATTTTGAAAAAAAACAATATTTTCTCCTTTCTTTTTTAAAAGAAATCCAATAAAATCAAATTTTGTCATAAATTTAAGCCAAAATGTATTCTGCTACATGTTTTTTGTAAAAAAAATTCCGTTAAGTGTATAATAATTGGTTCGCGTGATCACGGACATATGTACGCAAATGATCATGTAAAAGGGGTGTGCAGGTGATCACAGACATATGTGTGCAGATAATCATTGGCACATGTGATTTTAGTGGGACATATGTGAGGGACATGTGTTTTTTATTATTTAGGGACATGTGTGTTTTGGGGACATGTGTGTTTTGGGGACATGTGTGTTTTACTGTGGGGACATGTGTGTCTTACTGTGGGGACATGTGTGTTTTACTGTGGGGACGTGTGTTTTACTATGGGGGACCCTAGACTGGTGATCAGTGAGTAAAAAAACATCTCATACTCACTGATCACCAGCCGGCTGCAGCGATCCCCTCTCCTCACCGACGACTTCCGTGTGAGGAGAGGAGGGCCGATTGCCTAGCAACCGGCTGTTTGTTTACATCACATGACAGCCGTGATTCGTCACGGCCGTCATGTGATCAGGAGGGCCAATCACCGTGCCCTCCTGCCGATTCGAGATGCGCCGTGTCCGGGTGACACGGCCGCATCGGGATCGCGCCGCTGCGCGGGCACGCGCGCGCGCGATCCCTCTATTTCTGAAGGACGTTCCTGAACGTCCTATCAGAAGTAGACGGCTCCCACCCGGCCGTATATCTACATTGGCCGGGTGGGAAGTGGTTAAAGAAAAAAAAAACATCATTGCTAGTTTGGGATATGTTCAGAGCCCACACATCTGATGACATAAAAAAAATGGCAAAATCTTCTCAAGTTACTTTGGCCGTTATTCCAGGTGGGCTTACATCTGTATTGCAACCGCTAGATGTGTGTTTAAATAAACCTTTCAAAGACCGTGTGAGAAAGATGTGGCATGAATGGATGTCATCTGGTCAAGCCCGACGGACAAAAGGTGGAAATCTGATGAAGCCCGACATAGAATTGATAGCAAAGTGGGTTTGTGATGCATGGGAAGAGATTCCGGAGGACATGGTGCAACGCGCCTTCAAGAAATGTGGCATTAGTAATGCTATGGATGGCAGTGAAGACAGCGCTTTGTATGAGAACGACAGCAGTGATGGTGATGACTGCGAACTCAGTGATGATGACAATGTCTATGCTGATAACCTCACACCAGCTAATGCTGAAGCTCTGTTTGGAAGTACAGATGATGAGGAGGAATCCAGTTTTGAAGGATTTTAACTCTTGTGTTTTAGCTTGGTTGCTGATTGAGCTAAGGTTTTTGTACTTTTAAAGTTATTGTTGATACCATATTGTTTTTATTGGCCCTCTTTTCCACTTACAGAGCTAGTTTACTGTTTTTCTTTGAAATAAATATTCAAAAACATTATTGGTATCTATTTTTATTTTTGAAATTTACCGGTAGCTGCTGCATTTCCCACCCTAGGCTTATACTCGAGTCAATAACTTTTTCCATTTTTTTGTGGTAAAATTAGGTGCCTCGGCTTATATTCGGGTCGGCCTATACTCGAATATATACGGTACTTACCAAGAAAGATTATAATCAGGAGGTATTTAGATTACTTTCAAATAGTACTACATACAAAAAGTTAAAGCCAGATCCCACAACTAAACTAAAAATGGAACTTACTGAGTGGCTAAACAAAGCATCCAAAGAAAACTTTATAAATATTTGATCCCACAAGCTCCTAGATTAACATTGATGTATATAATCCCAAAAATGCACAAGTCCATAGACCACCCACCTGGTAGTCCCATCATCAGTGTAATTGATTCCCTGTATTTCAGAGTGGGAGAATATGTAGATATCTATCTGAAACCATTAGTCACACAAGGAAAATCTTATCTTAAGGATAGTAGAGAATTAATTAATATGCTACAAAAAATTGAAGTTACCGCCAATACTATATTGGTTACAGTCGATATTGAATCACTGTATACCAATATCAAAGTGACAGTCTGAAAGCAGTAAAATGGGAATCCTCACTTAAAAAGGCGCAAATCCATTTTTTGGTTAAAGGATTAAAAATGGCGATGGGGGAACAATTCTTTTTGGTTCAGATCAGATCAAATCACATTATGCCCCCAGCGTGGCCAATATAGTACTAAATAAATGGGAAGAAGAAATTATATAAGCAAAAAAGTGTGAGGGCCTCCAATTTTACAAGCAATATATTGATGATATCGTACTATTATGGGAGGGTCCAACTGAAAGCTTGGAATCATTTATTAGGATGCTAAATACAAATAGGTATGGTTTGAAATTTACAGCAGAATACCACACAGAAACAGTGAATTATTTAGACTTGGTACTCACTAAAAAACTAAATAAAATAACTACTAAAATATTGTTTAAGGAAACCGACAGAAATGGTTATGTGCCCTTACAAAGTTGTCACCACTCGCAAGGGCTTAGGGGAATACCAAAAAGCCAATTTATGCGAGTTAGAAGAAATTGTGATAGCATGCAGGATTATAAAACTCAGATACCCTGATTACTAGGTTCATTAGAAAGGTTACACCCCTAAAGAATTGGAGAAATGTAGAAATAAAGTTTCAAATATGGATAGAAACTCACTCCTAACCAACATTAAACCTAGGAAGTTTAAAGGAGGATTGACTTTTGTTACTGGATTTCATAGACAGTATAGAGAAGTTGAGGAAATTTTTAGCAAACATTGGCCAATCCTCCTTAAGGATAAAGACCTTAAACCCCTCCTCCCAAGGAGACCCAAATTTATTTATAGAAGGGCTCCAGGATTAAGAAATAAGATAGCCCCTAATGTTTTAGATTCTCCAAAGAAATTGAGCACATTTTTAGATAAGAGAGGGTTTCCACTACTGTACCAGATGTAGAGCCTGCAAAACCATGAAAAGGAAAAGTAGAAAAATAGACAAATTCCAATCAGTAACGAATAAACAAGAACACAAAATAAAGTCACTTATTACATGTGACTTAAAGTATGTAAACTTATGTATTGGGGTGTCCTTGCCCAATGCAATACGTGGGGAGGACAACATGTAAATTGTGCATTGGATTAATGAACATATCATGAACATTGCAAAAGGGTTCATAAAACACGGTGTATCAAAACACTTTTGATTATACCATAACAGGGATCCCTGGCTGTTGACCTTTTATTGCATAGATCAGGGATCCTCAAACTATTGCCCTCCAGCTGTTGCGGAACTACACATCCCATGAGGCATTGTAAAACTCTGACATTCACAGACATGACTAGGCATGATGGGAATTGTAGTTCTTGAACAACTGGAGGGCCATAGTTTGAAGACCCCTGGCATAGACAGAATATCCAAACACTGGAGAGGTACATATCTTAAACAGGTGGTTTCCAAGAATGAAACTCAGTGGTTATACCGGCTATATGGGTACTATGCAGCCAGCTGGTATGAACATAGAGTTATATTTAAATTACTTGCTTACTAGCGAATGAATTGGGTCCCTTGATGAATTAAAAAGTATTTTTAGGTTCCCAACATCAATTCATCATTGGATAATTAGGTGTGTAACGTGGTTAGATTATGTTGCATTAACTGGTTGGTGCTTTAATTATAATAAAACGAATTTATTTTCTTTTATTTTGTTTTTTAAAAAGAGAATTTTTTATAATTTTTTACAATTAAAAAAAAAAAAAATAGGTTTTATATTTTTTATAGTAATTCAAATGTATTACATTACATAGTGTGGAGGGTGGAGACTTGCATCTCCACCAATTGCAGTAATTTCTTAGCCATATAGGGCACGCATGCCCAGTGACCGTTACACTTCCTGATGACGTAATTCTTACGAAACGTACGTCGAGGCGCTCCCGGGTCCCCGATTTTGGTTTCTCTCCAAGCACGGGTGGAACGCATGACATTTTGGACGTGAAGCCCAGCGGTGAGAGCTTCCCATATTACAATCATGCAAGCTATCCTCAGTGTCAGGCTAAGGCACCTACCTACAATTGTAAGCAGGCACCCCGTTTTTTGTTTATATATGTTTAAAATAACAGTATTGCACTATGGATTGTCCATTTGTTTTCCTTATGAGATAATTTGGAGGAAAGAAGGACACAGCATAGAGATCTTATCCATTAACCAAGGGTTCCTAACAGGATTTCCCTACAGCGCATTAGACCTTATTTTTAATTAAAGAGGTCATATCCATCTGGTGAACAGTTTTCATATCTAAGCACTTCTGGGGATGTTTTATGTTTACAGTGAAGGATTTCCTTTCTGCCATCAAGATTTAAAGTCACCAATAATTCCCTTTATGGACTTGATTTATTCAAGCCTTGTAATTTTTTCTGGAAGGTAGTAGATACCGCACGTTGCACTTTTTAGCACATGTCACTTCATTCCATGTTATATGTTCTAATGAGATTAGATACATATTATAATCTCAAGCTAAATTTTTTCAAGCTATCAGTTGTCCTGTATTGTGTATCCCAGCCTTTCTCAACCAGTGTGCTGCGGTACACTGGTGTGTCGTCAGAGGTTCTCAGGTGTGCCGCGGGATCAAGGGAGAGAAGGGCTGTCAGATGAGCCCGATCTCCCGATCCCCTGCTAAACTCTACATCGACGCAGTGAGAAGCTCCTCAGCAAAGTGAAAGTAAAGTGCAGGGGAGTGTGCTGTGCTCTCTGCTTCCCCCTACAGTGCAGTACCCGGCTGAATGAGGAAACTGGAAAGCTACTGTGCTAGAAGCTAGATTATAAAAGGGCTTTATACATATGTCTGTGTGTGCGCATGTGAGTGTCTGTCTGTGTACACGTGTCTGTGTGTGCGTGTCTACACGTGTCTGTATGTGTGCATGCATGTGTCTGTATGTGTGCGTGTGCATGTCTGTCTGTGTGTACACGTGTCTATATGTGTGTGTGCATGTGGCTATATGTGTGTGTGCATGTGTCTGTATGTGTGTGTGCTGTGTCTGTATGTGTGTGTACAAGTGTCTGTATGTGAGTGTTCATAAGTATGTTAATTTGAATCCTGACCCCCCCCCTTTCCTGTACCATCAGAACTGCTTTTGTAGGGCTTGTTTGTGATAGCAGCAAAGACTGCTGCTCCTCTGAAAAGCAATCCACACACAGATCACTTTTCAGAAGTATTTGACAGGCAGCAAAGAGGCATTATGTTGCCTCCTCACCACCTGTTTTAATGCAGCGGCACTACACCGCAACCGTGCAATGAACACAGTTGCGGGATAGTTGCAGTGCAGCCCCATTCACCCTGGGTATACCTCCAGCTGCAGCCACAGCATGTGTACATCCCAGCTGCTGCCTCTACATCTAAAGGGGGAGAAGTGGGGTGGTAAAAACAGCTCAACCATGTGCTTTTACCACCCCTCCAACCTGACACGCCCTTGGTTCACATCTGTGTGGCTGCGTGCTGCGTGTAGGGCAGCCTATTCATTTCAATGGGCTTCCCTACCCACAAAAATGCAGCGAAAGAAGTCCCCAACTTTTTTTTTTAAATTGCACTGCACAAAAAGCACCCCAAATTTTCCAATGTGTGGGGTACCATTAAGAATTAAAAGCAGAGCATTTGTCCGTGTTTCAGGAACAAGCACGATTTTGCCCATGTTCCGCGACACACAGTAATGTGAAGGCGCCATGACTGGAAAAAGTTTGAGAAACACTGGTGTATCCTACAGTTGTATGTGCAGCTTTTCTGTTTAGTAAAGCATTGATACACTACAGAAGTCTAAGCTTACTTGGTTTTACCACAAGAACCTTTAATAGATAAGACGCAAACCAAAACATTAGGGGCTCGTCCGGGATTTGCACTGAAATTCAACTGAAGCTGACCTGTTTTCTGTGGTGTGTTTTGTAGCTTGTGCTGAAGAAAAATGTTACATACACTGTTTAGGAAGACTTGAAGGCATGCACCCTTCCTACCTGGGCCAGAGATAGTCAGTGGATGTCTGTTGCTAAGGAGCTGGCTAGATATGCTTCTCCTTTGAACAGAGCTTGGGGGATGGAGTCTCTAATCTTTCCTTAGATTTTAGTCTCAAAAGTTTTGGGTACAGTAAGGGAAAGATGCAGGCAGTTGCTGTGTTTGATTTGCACTTCCTGCATGCTATTGAATCTGAAAAAAGGGAAAAGGCAGAATTAGAAAGAGATTTACTGAAGGAGCAGCTTGCAGTGGCATCCAAGTGTTTGGCAGAAACTGAAAGCAAGGCAAAAGATTTAGAAAGTAGGGTAAACAAAGTTAAACCTGCAGTGGCTTTGACGTGTGTTCAAACCCCTGTAGGCAGAGCTGAAGATTTGAATGAGAGGTGTGCAGCCCTCATAAACAAGTCTAATGATGCCCTAACAAAGGACAAAGGCCCTAAGCCTGTAAGCAAGAGTAGGACGTGTGCCACTGTTACTTCCCATAAGCGAGAAGCTGGAAATTCGATCAGTTCAAATAGAGATGGCCGAGTTGAGTCAGATGAAGGTAAGGCAAAGCCAGGAGACACATGTGGAGTGATTTACTTAAGGTGGGGGTCCCTAGAGAGGACATAGATGTGATTCCTACATCAGCATTGCATAAGAGGTGGAAGCAAGTGGTTGGGAATGGTAGATTTAGTCACATTAAGTGTTTATGTTGACATAAAATGGGGGCATGTTGCTAGAATGTGCCATGCTGTAAAGACTGTACAAGTCTATGCCAAGTGTTTCAGGGCAACAGTGGGCACCCAACAATAGTTTTGCTGTTAGAACTGGGCAGATAGAGAAATGAGTGAGAATTGTGAGAATTGTTTTTTTTTTTTTTTTGGCACAGTTGGAAGGTGAGCAGATGACCATGCCAGATGTGAGGAGGCAGAACAGAAGAGGGTCTGATGTAGATGCATCTGAGTATTTCCTTATTAAGGGAGGAGGACAAGGGACTTACCTCATTTGGAACTTTCTTTCCACAGACTGCCAATGACATTGTTAACCCTGCTCAAAATTAATGTTGCATCCTTGACTGCCCAGAAGATACCGGGGGCGAAAGGGAATTTTTTCCTCCAATTTACAATACGGGGGGTTTATTTAGCCCTTTCCTGGACAAAAGGCTTTAAGAGATGTTGAAGTTTCCTATACTATGCTATAATATGGAGTTCGATTTTTAAACCATGAGTTGTTACAGGCTAAGGCCCCCTCCATTGATATGTATATAAACCAGTTGGATAGGTTTTGGAGCTGAGCAGAGGACAAGAAGTTGGTGTATTCGAGAGGTCGTGGGAAGGGCTTGGGGTCTTTGGGAAACAAGCATGTGGAGACAAATGAGTTGTGTTTTGGGAGACAAAGAAGCAAGACGTGGATGCTTCAAGCTGGAGTACTTTGGAGAAGTTTTGAGTTTAGACTTTGACCAAGGAACCCTGAAGGACATAACATCTTGATCCCTAAGTTGAGTAACTGTTTAATTTACTTAATGCATACATATTGTACATGCTTCTATTGCTAGAAAGGATAATTGGCTTGTGCATGTTGTAGGCATATTTTGTAAGCTAAGAATTGTGTTGTATTGTGTATACTACAGTTGTATGTGCAGCTTTTCTGTTTAGTAAAGCATTGATACACTACAAAAATCTAAGCTTCCTTGGTTTTACCACAAGAAGCTTTAATAGATAGACGAAAGCAAAACAAGTAGTATGCTAAAAACCACATGAATTATTAAAAGTAGATCTACTCACAAAGGTTTCAGAGTAACAACACACCACACCAGGGATCAACAGCAGGTGTACAACATTATATGCCACTGGCCTCACCCTAAGCGCGTTTTATCTTTATCCCCTGAAGATGTCCATTGCACCAAGCAAGGCCAGTGGCATGTGATGTTGTACACTCATTTTTGATCCCTGGTGTGGTGTATTTTACCTGTGTTACTCTAACTTTCGTGAGTATATCAACTTTTAATAAATTATGTGGTTTTGGCATGCTAATCTATGGTCCTTTGTTCTTTTTCCTACCTATCATTACTTTGAGATGCTGGCTTTGGATAACCAGAGTATATAATTATTAATATGGAATGTATGTTTCTTGCTAAAGGTCATTATTTTTTATGACGTTGTTATGGGTAAAAATCTGCTTCATTATATGTTGTTTTTCAACCAGCTGAACTTCTGATGTACTTTCCCACGTGTAAACGTCTGCTTGCATAAAAACACCTGTATTCAATATGCTTTCACTGATATGTGCTTTGAACATAACAAATCACACAAAGAAAATGCTTAATTTAACTTGTCTCTCAAAAACTGTATAGCTTTGTTTCGAACTCTTGTCTCAAAAAATAACTTTCCATTCAGCCTTGATATGTAATACAACTGGGCAAAACATTTTTTTTAGGTCATTACAAGACTAGCAGAGGCTATAAACAAAAAAAAAATGAATGAAGGAAGGAAAGAAAAATGCTGATTAATTCCATACAGATAAAGAAAACATTGAGCCCCCTATTTTCAAAGGCCCAGAAGGAGCTCACTTCATTCACCCCCATTAGGTACAGCATGGGCACCACATACAAATCCTGTTCATTTGAAAGTATATTAAGATACTACCTAAAATTCAAACCTAATCAGTTAAGAATGGCTGGTAATCAGTGGAAAAGGTTCAAATATCTCAGGTTTTTACCATACCCTTCAATAATTTTTATGAATTTTTATTTTTTAAAGCATGTACATATTCTTGTGATGGACCAAAGTTAGCCTTTGCAGGGTGTATGAACTTGGTAACTATATGAGTAACACTCAGGTTGTCCTTAATACAATTCACACACCACACCCCCTCATCATATTTCGCTACCTCCAAATTTGAAACTATGCGCAATCCACCTAAAGTACACAAATTCCCCCTAACCTTTTAAATGTCTTTGCAACTCCTTAGCAAAAGGTATAGTATGTTCTTCCTAATTTATGGGTCTCTCTCTCTAGAAAGTGACTATCAACATCCCCCGCCCTATAGTTCCCAATGGTAAAAAGATATAAGCATAGGGCGGGGGATGTTGATAGTCACTTTCTAGAGGTGGCCAGGTGTATTTAAAAAGGATGTCAATGACCCATTTACAGTTATGTCCAGGATTTAAGTCACACCAAAAGACCCAAATCCTGGACATAACTGTAAATGGGTCATTGACATCCTTTTTAACCAGTTCAATACCCGCCCATAGTCATATGACGCCCACAAGGTGGATCTACCATCCTGGGTGGGCGTCATATGACGTCCTCGGATTCCCGGCCGCCTGGGGGGCGCGCGCGCGCCCGCGGCATCGCTCGGGACCCGGTGCGAGTGCCCGGCGGCCGCGATGTCCGCCGGGCACCCGCGATTGCCCGTTAAAACAACGGGACCGGGCGGGACCGTGGGGCGGGGTGTGTAAACACACAGCTCCACGTCCTGTCAGCGGGGAGGAAACCGATCATGTGATCCCAGTACAGAGGATCACATGATCGGTCTCCTCCCCTTAAGTCCCCTCCCCCTACAGTTAGAATCACTCCTATTAGGGACACACATTAACCCCTCCAGCGCCCTCTAGTGTTAACCCCTTCCCTGACAGTCACATTTACACAGTAATCATTGCAATTTTATAGCAACGATCGCTGTGTAAATGTGAATGGTTCCAAAAATGTATCAAAAGTGTCCGAAGTGTCCGCCGCAATGTCGCAGTCACGAAAAAAAAAAAAAACGCAAATCGCCGCCATTACTAGTAAAAAAAATAAATAAATAAATTCAATAAATCTATCCCCTATTTTGTAGACGCTATAACTTTTGCGCAAACCGATCAATATACGCTTATTGCGATTTTTTTTACCAAAAATATGTAGAAGAATACGTATCGGCCTAAACTGAGGAAAAAAATTGTTTTTTTTAAAAAAAATGGGATATTTATTATAGCAAAAAGTAAAAAATATTGTGTTTTTTTTCAAAATTGTCGCTCTTCTTTTGTTTATAGCGCAAAAAATAAAAACCGCAGGGGCGATCAAATACCACCAAAAGAAAGCTCTATTTGTGGGAAAAAAAGTCAATTTTGTTTGGGTGTAACGTCGCACGACCGCGCAATTGTTAGTTAAAGCGACGCAGTGCCGAATCGCAAAAAGTGCTCTGGTAAGGAAGGTTGTTTAAAAGCCCTGTATTGAAGCGGTTAAATTAGGCAATTACAAAGTAATACTCCAATGGTATTTCACAAACTGACTAAATAGTACTTCTAAAGTAAAGGCCCAAATTATTTTAGCCAGTTTATGGAGTTGTATAGTGGTGGGCACACATATCTGGTGGGATTGCACCTGAATTTAACATTTCTGAACCAGAGTGTACCTACTGGCATATACTGTCCTGTCCTAGCAGCACTCCTAGTAACACCAAAAAAGCTCTCACGCTCCAAGCAATTTATCGCAGTGCCGACAGTCAGGCTTCTGATCTTTATTTTCCAGGCAGCCAGAAAAACCCTGGCCAAAGCCTGGTGGTCTGGAACCCCAATGGTCATGCAGGTCAACCAAAAAATTACATGTTTTCAGGCCAATGCAAAGAAATTTAAAAAACGATTTGGACTCCATGGACCTCACATTTTTCTAGAGACATTGTTGACTTCAAGCTGACAAAAATGGCACTAATATATAATAAAGCTAACACTGTGGTGATGTAAATGTGTATATATAGGGAAAAATCCAAACCTCCTGTATGTCATAGTTACATAGTTGGTGAGGTTGAAATAAAGACATAAGTCCATCAAGGCCAACCTATGTGTGTGCTTTTATGTCAGTATTACATTGTATATCCATGTGTGTTAAGGTCGTTTAGGTGCCTATCTAATAGTTTTTTTTTTTTAATTATCTATGCTCCCTGCTGAAACCACTGCTTGTGGAAGAGAATTCCACATTCTTGGTGCTCTTACAGTAAAGAACCCTCTAAGCAAGTTTAAGCAGTTCAATTTTATTGAATGGCCGCGTATCTTTTTAATTTACCTTTCGCAGAAAAGTTTTATCCCTATTGTGGGGGTCACCAGTACGTTATTTGTACATTGAAATCATGTCCCCTCTCAAGCATCTCATCTCCAGAGGGAATAAGTGCAATGCTTGTAAGCTTTAGCTTGTCCTCCAGTCCCTTTATTAGCTTTGTTGCCCTCCTCATGAGGACTGGTGCTCAGAACTGGACGGCATACTCCAGGTGCGTCCAGACCAGAGTCATGATTTAATTAGTACTCATATTATTCAGTCATTTAAGTCTGTAAGAAATATTATTTTAATGTGCAAAAATAGAAATTTGTTTGACAATATCCAAAATTCTTACTAATGCTTGTAATAAATTTAAATTGGAAGCTGTAGGCCTCATAATATCCGACCAACTGCTCTAAATGGGGCCATGGGCATAGTGGAATGCCAAAGAGTAGTGAATGGCAAAAAAGCAAGTAAACATACAAAAATATGCAAATAGTTAACAGCATATCCAACTATGGACACATTTACCTTGATTCTCCTTCATCCTCCACATGTTCACAGTGCACAGAATTTAAAGCACTAACTTTTTTGTAATCCTGAGGTGTTAAATATAGATATTTAAAACCCTAAAAGAAATAAAAGATGTTAGCAATGTATACAAGCATGTGGCCCTACAGTAATATATGACTAGTGTAAAGCTTGGGTGTACTTAGTGATAATCATAAAAGTGAGCTACCTTAAAGAGAACGAGCCATGCAAAATTACAACCGAAGGCTACCACAGATGAGTGCTGGGGGTAGAGGGCAATGGGCACCTACCTATTCAAAATCCCTTCAGTTACTCATTTCATGCTAAAATAAAGGCAAATTCAAACAAATATTACTACTGCAGCATTGTCTAAATATAAGTGCATGCAGCATGGTGCAGGTATTGGGGCTGAAACCTCCCCCGTTAAAAAGGACTGCCCACTGCCAAGCACTCCCCTCCTCTACTACTGACCTTTACTGACCTTTATTGACCCCTGGACACTGCCCTAAATACTACTTACACTGGTCAGAAATCAGAGCAGACAGCCAAGCTAGCACTGAGGCCAAGCAGGCCGGAAACCATTCGAAAAGTCGAGCAATGCATGGTCGACTCCTGCATCAGACTTGTTGGGGTGACTCATTATTCCCCGGACATGGAAAAATTGTGAATGAAAGTAGATGCAGAGGTTCTTGGTGAAGCTTACTTTTAAGGTAGACTATGTTTATATTTTTACCGCGACATTAGTTTTATTACATTTTTCAACATTTTCTCCACGCGGACCTTATGGTTTATTGGGGGCTTGCTTGTTAAGTTCTTAAAAAGTAAACCCGCAACCCATTGATCTTTGATCTCTTCCATGCTGTCAAGGTAGAGCTCCACTTCTCAAAAGGTTGCCTGCCCTGGTCTACATGAATACATGATTTAATTTCAGTGTAAAAAGCAATCAATGAATAATTCTTTAGCTGTATTGCTTAACATGAATTGAACAGTTGAATACTTTGTCTAATCAGAAACAAGAGTTGGTTTTGAGATTACATTTTAGGGTTAAGAATGGACATAGAACTTTGATGCCAGTTGACCATTCAGGTACACTTTGACCACCTGAAGAGGTCTTTCTGTCCAGTTTCCCTGCAAAATAATGGAGCACCATAGGACTAGGAGGGAAAAGCAGGAGAAAGACATCCACCACCTACTATCTTATCTGTTCAACTGGTAATTTTCCCAACAGCAGTTGGCTGTAGGTTGCCTGCTGTTGCTATAGATAGGAAATGTTTGGCCAAGCTTGCTGAAAACATATCCACCAGAAAATATTTCTCTAATAACTGAGCTGAGATTCCAGCTACAAAGTTCAGTATTCACCTAACCTTTATTTAAATCCAGCTAATATAACTGAATGTTATCTCATGTTATGCATGTTATCTCTCACAAACGTACTTTATAGGGATCATCGGGATCTTCCCATGCAACATGGAACATGTGACGTATTTCTTCTGCTAAACCAATCCTTGCACCACTGTTTGCAGCAACATATACACGTGGAATGCCTTGTGACCTAGAAAGTTCTGATGCCCTTAAGTACAGCAAATCTTCTTGAGGTCCAAATGATCCAATTCTGTATGTAATGTCATTTCCTATTACAATGATGTCTCTGCCTTCTGGATATTCTGGAGATTTAAGGGTCATTTTCCAAGCCACCATTCCAATCTGTTGATAAAGCAATATAAAGTGTAAACAAACATAACAAATAGAGATGTATGCATTGCTTTACATGACTACATCACTTAATGGTCTGAAGTGAAAGAGGCTCCGATGAAGAAAGAAGCATCCAAGAAGCACTGGGACAAAAACATTTGGAGAGTTCACTGGCTCAGGTTAGGCTGCTCACAACAGACAGGTTACCAGAAAAAAAAGCATGCGCCAATGGAAGGAGCCCCAGGCCAAATGATAGAACAGTCCAAATTAATTTACTGGTTCACATTACAAAATAGCCACTACGTTTCAGGAGCCAGAAGAACAGAAACTACCCTTTCATCAGATACTGCTGTAACTATAACAATGCATTCAGACGCAAGTCAACCATTATAGTCACTCTATCAGGGTGGATAAAAATCTATGATTTAAATTTTTTTTTTTTTTATCTGATTTATTTTATTTAAATCAGATTATTTCGATTTTTATCAAATTTATTTTAATAAAATGCCTTTCGAGTAAACATCTATCTAAAGATAGTTCTCTATTTAAGATACATTAATAAGTTTGTTTATTCAGCATGAAATGGAGCTTAGTTGTGTAGCATGAGGCTGTATATTCTGCAATATTTAAATTTTTGGTAAACACACTCAATAAATCCAAGCTCTGCAAGCTGAGATAACATGCACTGCATTGATGCATTCACACAATTTCACAGTAACCATGAGATAAAACAAAGTTCAGGAATATTCCTTTGTCCCATTGTTTTGTAAATCTATGTACACTACAAACTGTATGATTGAATTGGTTCTAATATCGCTGTTTTACGAACCTGACAGCCTATTATATTAAATAGGAAACCATAATTTTGTTTACAAATATTAAAGATTCTAACTACAGGCAGTCCCCAAATTATGAACACCCGAGTTACGAACGACTTCTACTTACGAACGGCCTCAAATGCCAGCCACTTGTGCTCCACGTAGGTCCTGGATACCTTTCGAGCACGTTCAAGCACTTCTGAACACATCCCACACTGCCGTACTACGCCCCAGATAACATAACAAGCGCTCGGAACATCCCACATCGATGCACAGGCGGCAGTTACACTTACGAGCGCAGTGTTCCGACTTATGAACAACTTTGACTTACGAACAAACCTATAGTCCCTATTGTGTTTGTAACTCGGGGACTGCCTGTACCAGAAAGAAAGAGGTCCTTACATTTAAAGAGCACCTGTCATTTCAGATTCATCATGGCAGCGCTTGTTAGCGGGCATCCACTCGCCTGCTGTCGCAACATCCCTCACCTTGTTGTGTCACTGCCACATTACCAGCCGTCACATTAAAGTGAATGGGACTGTCAGTGAGTCAACAGTGGGTCAAAGGAGGAGCCACTGTGGAACAGAGATGACAGTTGCTCTTTAAAAATTATGATTTAAATCAAGATTTAAAGTGATTTAAATTAAATCAAATCCACCCTGCACTCTATACTCCATAAATTCTCTATTTTGGGATTGACACTCTGGATGTACAGATCCAGAGTTCTCTAGTATAATAAACCAACAGAATTCCACTGCACATATTAAATAGCAAAAAGCATAGCAAATCCTTGGTCAATAACTTCAACAGCACAAACAAGAGACATACGCATTGTTTTGTTTTCTATTCCAAAGCCCTTGACACCTTAACAACCCAAACACCTGGTATCCACTTTTACCATAAAACAGGGATCTCCATCACATCTTTCGCCCCTAAACCCCCCTTCCTTTCTCTCTCACCTTCTCAGGTTCCCACTTTCATGACAAGTATTACAAGCAATGTCGTATCATGTTTACCTGTACTTTTTTTTTGTAAGGATAAATAAACCTTTTGGAACATGTAACATGTTCCAGCAGCTGCAGCCTCTCCCCCTCCTCCCCAGTAAGGGTGGGCATCTTCTCCTGGCGTCCACTGTCATTGTTTGAAAAAAACATGGTCATGCAGGGCGCAGCCTGCCCAGCCACGTCATTCATTCACAGTCCTCTGCATGGGAAACTGCAAGTCCGGACAGCCTTTGTGGCTGTCGGCTAGTAGTTTCAATGGCACTGGTAGTTCTTCTGATTGCGGGTGCAATGCTTTCCAGACTCCAAGTAAAAAAAAAAAATGCACATGTGCATTTTTTTTTAAAGGTGAACTTATCCTTTAAACCAATAAAGTAGATTAATAAAATAAATAAATATAAAATATATATGAAAAAAAAATGTAAACTTTTTTTAGCTTGATGAATATAAAATATTGGTTATGAATATTATGTGTCTTTTATCCTGTATATAGATGGAGCTCTTGGCTACTTTTCACGTTTTCCAATATCACTTTTGCCTTTTCACAGAGCCCAAGGTGATATTTATATATATATATAAAATATATAGGTTGCGCTACTCAATCATATTATACAAATAAAAATTATTCAATTATTCCAAAAACAGTCTATAAGTGATGTGATATGTTATATCCTGACGTCAATCTGCACCGTCCACCATAGTGATCATTAGAAAATCAGTGCCTCCACCAACAGCTGAAAGGCTTGCTTACCAGCACCAATTGACCCATCTTTACAAGGGATCATATGCGCTTGTGGCTTTAGCCCAGCCAAGGCCTTTCTCCGGTTCCAGATGGTCTTACTACTTCCGGGTATAAAATTATACCTTCAAGGTTTTTAGGAAGTGTCTGGTTTATTTTTCTAATTTGACGTTTGTTATGTAGGTCATATAGGAATTTTTTAGAATCCTTTTTTATTCATAATAAGCGTTTGAGGGTGAGGTAAGACTGTATTTGCTTTCAACTAATACAAGCTCTTAAAACCAGGATTTTTTGGTGGAGGAATTCCTGTTAATGGATCTAGTCTCAAAGAGGTATAGTTAAGACACTATATATGACAAATTGTCAGGTGTCTCGCAAGTTTGTTCATTACATTTAATGTGCATCACCAATTTCCTTTATTCAGATATAGGATTTCATAATGAGACTTTTTAATATGGCCGACTGAGACTCAGATCGAGGCTTGGCCATCTGTGGTTTGTACGATATGCATAGATTCAGACTGAGGCTTGGTTGTTTGTGCAGTGTATAAAGTGTGGTGACTCGCGTAGGGCGGAGCGACGCGCTGACGTCACCAATCCCACACGTGCTCTAGAAGGACAGGTTTGTTTTGTGTACCGGCCGATACATTAGAAACAAAAGGCGCATGTAGGAGACCAGAGAAAGTCCTTGGCTGAGCTAAAATCACAAGGGCATATGATTCCTTTTAATGAGGGATCAATTAGAGCTGGTAAGCGAGCCTTTCAGCTGTTGGTGGAGGCACTGATGTTCTAATGATCACTATGGTGGTGGATGGTGCAGATTGATGTCAGGATAGATCATATCCCATCACCTATGGACTGTTTTTAGAATATTTAAATCATTCTCATTTGTGATTGATGATTGATTATGATTGATTAGCGCAACCTATATGTTTTTTATGTTTTTTCACTATGTATTTGTCTCACAGAAAGTTTGCTGCTTATACATTTCTTATGTTAGATTATTATATAGCACGTTTTTTTACAGGTTTTAATAATATTTATATATATACTACTGAGTGAGAAAGAGAAAACTTTCATTTAGAGAAAAAGAGTCTAAAGGCAAACATATACCTGCTATACTCTTAATTAAAAACCTACTGTTTATCCCCTTCCCGCCGACTGTACGCACATATGCGGCTTAGGCTTTAAGGGGTTATACCGGGATGATGCATGCAGCTGCATGCATCATCCTGGTACCATTTTTTAGAGCGGCGGTCGGCTCTTTAGGGATAACAACCGATGCAGCTAAAAGCCGCTCGGCTGTTATCCCGAAGGAGCGAGAGGGGTCGTCCCCCCTCCCGCCGCTCTTCCCGGGCCTCCCGTACCACTGGGGGACTTGATCTGCGATCCTGCCAGCTAGAGTGAGACTGGAAGGAAGCCAGAAATGGCTTTGATTCAGTCTCCTTTGTGTAAACACGGAAGCGACATCACAACATCACTTCCTGTTTACTCGGCTGCCAATGGTGGCATTTTAAAAAAAAATTACAATATTCAGAATCACAGTTTTTGGCGATCTGAATAATTTAAAGTGTAAAGGAGTATCTATTTACTCGGCGTAACATCATCTTTTACATTATACAAAAAAATTGGGCTAACTTTACGGTTTAGTTATTTTTTTAATTAATGAAAGTGTCTTTTTTTCCCAAAAAATTTCATTTGAAAGACCGCTGAGCGAACACAGTGTGACATAAAATATTGCAACAATCGCTATTTTATTCTCTAGATTCTCTGCTAAAAAATATAGATAATGTTTGGGGGTTCTAAGTAATTTTTTAGCAAAAAATACAGATTTGAACTTGTAAGCAACAAATGTCAGAAATAGGCTTAGGCATGAAAGGGATAATGAAAAATAAAACAACATTACTTATCAGATAACTCAATTTTAAGTTTTAACATGAGAGATGCTGCCTGAAAGGAAATTACTGGTGCGCTGTCTCTTTAGGTAAACCATAGTGCTCTGGAAATCATTATCATATGTTTATTTGTAAAATAATGTATATATAGTATAAAAAAAACCCCCATAAAACACGTTTAAAAATGAAAATACTAACATTAATCTAAAACCTTAAATACATATAAAAAGAATGATATCACTCAGCTTAAGTGTGCCTTTAATGCATAAATCCAATATAAATAAATAACAATTAGAATACAATTTTGACTTTATTCTTTAAAATTCTTCACAACTTATAGAGGAAGTAAAGTCTTCCTCTTTAATTGTACTTACAGGTAAGTCTGTAATAAGGCTTACCTGTAGGTACTGTAAATATCTCCTAATCGTGCACTGTTTAGGAGATATTTACTGTAAGCGCTGTCGCCATCATCGGCGCATGCGCACTGAAGGAACGGCCTGCTTGTGCCGTTTCTTCAGGGCTCGTGCTGTGACCGGCGGCTCCCGTGTGCATGCGTGGGAGTAACGTAATTACCCGGAAGTAACTCTGGGATTATAGTGACGGAATTACCCAGAAGTAACTCTGGGAAACATCTCGGCCCTGTCAGCGGTGTGACAGGGATGATCCATCGTTCTAAGGTAAGTGTTTCATAATGAGCTAGTATGGGTTTGGAGGTTTACAACTCTAAGTTAATATAGGAACAAATGCCAGCACTAAATTTGAGAAAAAATGTATCCACGTTCATACACAAGACGTAATTAAAAAATAGGCACCCTATATAAAATAAAACAATTTATAATATTACCCATCCAAAATAATTGTAATGCCGAGCGCTCCGGGTGCCTCCTCCATCCCGAAGCGCCCACGGCGTCCTCGGCTCTGCAGCGCCTCGGTCGGCTCCGCTGACCGCAGGCGCTGCTCGGTGTCCAAGATGCGATCCTTGTGGCGGCCCCGGTCCGCCCGGGGATCGCATCCCACTCTCCTCGCCTCTCCTGATTTCCCCGGCGCACGCGCCCCCGCTCCCCAGGCGCGCGCGCACACTACTGTCATTCTTAAAGGGCCAGCGCACAATTGATTGGTGCCTGGCCCAAATCACCACACACCTGCACCCTTTAAATATACACTCCCTCTTCCTGCCCGCGCCGGATCTTGTTGCCTATAGTGCCCAGTGAAAGCGTTCCTGTGTTTTGCTCCTACTGTGTATCCAGATCTCTGCCGTTGCCCCTGACTACGAACCTTTGCCACCTGCCCTGACCTTTTGCTACGTTTGACCTTGCCTCTGCCTAATCCTTGTGTACCGCGCCTGTCTCAGCTGTCAGTGGGGTCGAGTTGCTATTGGAAGACACGACCTGGTTGCTACGGGCTCTGGTGAAAACCAGTAGCAACATTAGAACCGATCCTCCAATACAACCCGTGCTATCGCCTCATTGGCATAGGGGATCCACCTCCTGTTCCCCGTCATACCCGATTCGTGACAATAATATCCTATATTATATCATTTCTACTTTTACTTTTCCAGTGTGCAATTCAGCATTTTCCTGGTCCTTCCTCAGTAACATCACACCTCCAGCACACATACTGATATTTTCCCAGTGAGATTCTGACCTCAGCAAACACATTGGTCTTTTCCCTGTATCCCTTCTTTAGGCACACACTCTCTAGTTTCTCCCCTAGAGATTCCTCAGCCTGTAGTCACACACTCCCACTACACAAACTGCATTTTGAACACTGAACACATCCTCCCTAAAGACATTGTACTTTTACACAGTAACCCTGTTTGAAGAGCTTGCCTCCGATGCTGCTTTATAATGACTCATCTTTGTGAATGGGTGCCAAATGCATTATGAGGTACATCTATCCCGCCTGTCATGGTCTAGGTCATGACTACATTTTCTAGTGATTTTTGTTGCCAATTATGAAAAAAAATTAGTAACCACAATTTGGGAGTCAAAAGATTAACTATTATTTCATTTCCGCTATCATACCTCCACACTCTTCTTCTGCAAATAATGGGATGGATTTACTAAAGGCAAACAGACTGTGCACTTTGCAAGTACAGTTGCACTAATATTCCCCAGAGCGTAGTGAATGTGGTGAAGCTTTACTTTGCAAATACCCAATCAGGTGCAAGAAAATTTAGGTTTTCTTGCACATAATTGGATGATGAAAATTAGCACTGCTTTACCATATTCACTAAGCCGTTGGGAAAATTAGTGCAATTGCACAGTCTATTTGCATTTGGTAAGTCCAACCCAATGCCTACTGTCATACCTTCAACAATAACCTCTTACACATCTTGTCCCGTCATGTCTCCAGACTCCACTACTGCATATTCTTCCTATTTTCATAACCTCCACACCCCACTTTTGCACATACCACCCACTGTTATGCCCTCTGTACTCCTCTTCTGCACATATTTTCCCCTATAATACCTTCTGACCTCTTCTCCTACACACAATTCCCACATAATACCCTCTGGTCTCCTCTCCTTCACATACTACCTGCTGGCATACACTAGGTATTCTTCTTCTGCACATACTGCCTCTCATCATACCATCCTCAACTTTCTTCTGTACATACTGTCTGCTGTCATAACCTTCTTACCTCTTTCCTGCACACTTCTCCATTGAACACACTGCTCACTGTCATACCCTCTATACTTCTCTAGGTATTTGTAGATATCTAAATAGCTATTGTTTCTTTTTCTTTTCTTTTAGTCTCCTATTTCAGAACTCTGCTCTGCACAGACACATTTAGCATTTCATTGTGACACGACATAGCTTAGTGTGACGCTCTGGCCCTCTGTAACGAGGTGTAAATGCCTAGCTTCCGCTGCTGGGAGTGCTGGCACCGGAGGGAGCTCATCCCAGCTTTTGCAATCACTTTTGCCAAGCGCCTTGAGGCGATTCAGTTTGCATTTGGAGCGCTATACAAATCATTCATTCATTCACTGAAGGTTAAGAGAGGACTCCCTGTGGCCACACATCGATGCTGTCCATAAGATGAGTGAATCTCAGCCTGGACTACAGCCATGCCACGCCCCCAACATGTTTCGCTCCACCCCTCGGAGCTTATTCATGGGGACCGAAACATGTTGGGGGCGTGGCCTGGCTGGAGTCCAGGCTGAGGTTGCCACCTACACACTCATCATAGGGACAGCATAGATGTGCGGCCACAGGGTGTCCTTTCTTAACCTTCAGTGATTGCAAAAGCTGGGATGAGCTCCCTCCGGTGCCAGCACTCCCAGCGGCGGAAGCTAGGCATTTATACCTCGTTCCAGAGAGCCTGAGCATCACACTAAGCTATGTCGGGTCACAAGGAAATGTTAAATGTGTCTGTGCTTAGCAGAGTTCTGGAATAGGAGACTAATGCAAAGAAACAATAGCTATTTAGACATCTACAAATACCTAGTTTTAGCATTTCATCCTGGTTTTGTTTGTAGCATTTGTTAACTTTAAGAGTTAAACACCTCCAGATAAACAG
Source organism: Lithobates sylvaticus (assembly GCA_028564925.1). Taxonomy (NCBI): domain Eukaryota; kingdom Metazoa; phylum Chordata; class Amphibia; order Anura; family Ranidae; genus Lithobates; species Lithobates sylvaticus. The sequence continues at coordinate 198,965,407 of CM053027.1, read as the reverse complement.
CTTGTGTGTTATAAATTATTACAGGTATTTATATAGCGCTGTCAATTTACACAGTCCTTTACATATAGTATATATTCACATCAGGTAAATAGGGGTAAATAATAATGGAGACAACAATTGCAATCATAATAATGCTAATTCCCACCTAGCCCTCCCACTGACATCTTATCCAGGTGCTATCTAGATCAAATGACAATGTTGCAAGGTGCTTTCATGGTCAATGAAGAACAGAAAAACACCCATAAAAGAGAATATGCATGCTGTAATCAATCTCAAACGCATTACAGAAGTTACCTCATTTCCTCCTGGCAGTCTGTTCATGTGTACCAACTGGCCTTGGTCATCCAGTACTAGTTCAGTGTAAGTGAGAACATCTGAAGACAATTGACACTTTGGAATGTAAGCACTAGCATCCATTGACTCCCATAGCTTAATAAGTGCCTGGAGGAAAATTGGAAGATTGTATTATGTCTAATGTTTAGAACATTAGAAAAATAATTATTAATCATAACTGATGAAGAAAGAATGAAACATCTGGATTTATGGAATGTTATATTTTCACAAACATACCCTACTGAGATGTATTTG
>CM053027.1:198930820-198964337 GCA_028564925.1 Lithobates sylvaticus | reverse complement strand
AACCCCCACCAGAAGGACAGGGTTGGGACCAATATGCCACACCCAGGGGCATATCATGAAATCAGTGGGAAAGATCAAAAGTGGACCCTAGCCATCGAAAAAAAATAAATCACTGTGCGCTGTGGCAAAGAGTGGGTGTGGTTAAATTGTGCTAAATATTGGGTGTGGCTTAAAGGGGATGTGGTTAATTGTGTCTGAGATAATTACATTGAGCAGAATGCGGTAATGTTAAATAGGAGTGTACAATAGAGGTGTCAGAGAGGTTACCTGGCTGGAAGGGTGGTTGGCCGCCCTGGCACGAGCGCGTTCCTGTGCGCGTGGATGTGCACGCCCACTTGTGTTCGTGTGCCGGCCGACTCTGATGTGCGCTCGGTGCGCAGTGGTACGCGTGTCCCTGTGAGTACTGGCTCGCGTGCTTCTGTGGTCGCTGGTGCTCGGGCCCGCGCTGGCGCACACACATGCGCACTGTTTGGCGCCAGCCGGCCTGTTTAGTCTGGCTGAACCCATTGCCCAGTGCTGCCTGATCAACAGCTTCCCGTGACCTTGTTCCTGTACCCGTGCTTCTGCTTGATTACCTTTGACTCGGCTTGCCCCTCGGACTTCCTGGATTTCTGTCTGCATCTGATCCCGGCCTGTTTTGACCTTGCTCCTGCCTCCTCCTCTTGTACTTCGTTGCCCGCACGTTTCCGAACCCAGCCTGTACCCGGACTTGCCTATCCCGCTCCTGCTCAGCACCTGTTGCCTGTGTTCCTGTCTGCCATCTTGCTGTCTGAAGACTCTCCACTTCCAGCATCAGGATCTACATTACTAGGCTCTCATACTCCTCCTTACTCCCGTGCCTCCTGTCTTCTCTACCAGGTGCCGCAAGTTGGATATGTAAGGGAGACCACCCTCTGCCCAAGTGGACTCGCCGGTCAGGTATGTTGGGGTTTGATAGTATCAGGCAGCCATGACCGAGTCCGGGCAGGGGGCCTCCCCCATGGATGAACTCTGTAGGCAGCCATGACCGAGTCCGGGCAGGGGGCCTCCCCCATGGATGAACTCTGTAGGCACCTAGCGGGCCTTACCCAATCGGTAAAGAACCTACAGGATGGCTATACTAGATTGGAAGAACAAGTCCAGGCTTTGTCTTCACCTACTACCTCTCAGGGAACACCTTCTGCCGGATTCAACCAAGCACCCTCTGTAGTAATGCTTCCTCCCAAACCCAGGGTACCCACGCCTGAAAGGTTCTCTGGAGAACAAAGTAAATACCGCGCCTTCTGCAACGCCTGCAAGCTCTATTTTGCTCTTCAGCCCTGCACTTTCTCCTTGGAAGCTTCAAAGGTGGGCTTCGTCATTTCCCTCCTGTCCGGTGAGCCTCAAACCTGGGTCCACCACCTGCTGGAACAAAAATCTGCATCCCTGGACTCCCTTGACAGCTTCTTTGCAGCTATGTCACAACTCTATGAGGATCCCCAACTGACCGCAACAGCCGAGGCTGCACTGCATTCCCTGCAGCAAGGTCGCAGAGCGGCCGAGGATTACACAGTGGAATTCAGACGCTGGAGCTTTGACACAGAGTGGAATGACGCGGCTCTGCGTCACCAATTCCGCATGGGACTGTCCGATCCGTTAAAGGATGAGCTGGCACGTGTCGGAGTACCGCGGATACTGGATGCCCTAATTAACCTCTCTATCCAAATTGACCACCCGCCTAACAGAGACGCTCCGAAAGATCTTCTGGTCACCCTCGCCCTATCTGGATGCTGCCAAGGGTACCCAGTCCACCCAGTCAAGTTCCTCCCGCTGCTTCCAATACAGTTTCCGAGGCCCCAGAGCCCATGCAAATTGGCCTGCTCTGCCCTTCTCTTACCCCGGAAGAAAAGATGCGAAGACGGGCCCATAATCTGTGCCTGTACTGCGCAGAACCCAGACATTACGCAAGATCGTGCCCCAACAAGACACGCAAGTCCTGTACCAGACCTTTGGCTTGTGTCTGTTCCTGCAACCTGCCTCTTCCTCCTGCCGGATCTACTGTGTTTGACCCCTGGTCTGGCTTCCACTACTATCCTTGCGCACACCTTGCCAAGCATCACTGAGGATTCCTAGAGACCTTGGCCCAGCTGTGTTTCCTGCATTACCCAGTATTCTTCAGGTGACCACCAGCTCTTCTCTCCTAAATCCATCTGGCAACCTGTGCTTCTCTGGGCACTACACCCTCTGTACCCAACCTCAGGGGTGTACTGAACTCAGCCGCAAGGGGAGCCCTCTCGGCCTTTTCGGCCTCCAACCAGGTACATGACACATATCCACACATCTTTGATGGATAGAATAGCGCCAAGTGTTGAAGATCCACCTAAAGTGTACATTATTATCGTTGCAAGAAGTGTGAGGTGTGCAGTCTTAATAGCTGTAAAAGTAGGTGGGTGAGTGGCTTTACCTCTACTTCCATGAGGGTGGTATATTTGATTCAGTACACATTTTGGGCTGCAATACGTGGGCAGGACCAAACATGCCCTACAGGTGAGAGTAAAGGAACATATCACTAACATCAGAAAGGGTTTCAAAAACCACTCTGCGTCCAAACGTTATGATGTGATGTATTATCTGGATCATTCCAACACCCTTTATTTTGGGATAGACAAATATAGACCCCATTGGAGAGGCATTTCTATGGTGAGGGAGATTTCGAAATAAGAAATGGCTTGGGTATCTAGACTGAGCACATATGTCCCGTATGGCCTTAACGTTGACGTCAATGCATTTATTAATAATTTATTGGGGATTTTATATTTATTTTTATAAAAATGTGTTTGTAAACTCAAATCTGAGTCTCGGACTGCTTGTAGATTTTTTGGCCTTTTTTAGAAATTCATGCTTGTGCTGTTTTTTATAATGGGTAGGAGTTTAAACAAAAGGTTTTTGTATGTTGTTAGTTTTATATGTGTGATACCTAGAATGGAGTGGTTTTTGAACCATCCACTAGGTGTCACTGTTGGGAGCCACCATTTGGTGACACCTTGCTATGAAATCTTACTACTTCCGGGTATAAAATTATACCTTCAAGGTTTTTAGGAAGGGTCTGGTTTATTTTTCTAATTTGACGTTTGTTATGTAGGTCATATAGGAATTTTTTAGAATCCCTTTTTTATTCATAATAAGTGTTTGAGGGTGAGGTAAGACTGTATTTGCTTTCAACTAATACAAGCTCTTAAAACCAGGATTTTTTGGTGGAGGAATTCCTGTTAATTGATCTAGTTTCAAAGAGGTATAGTTAAGACACTATATATGACAAATTGTCAGGTGTCTCGCAAGTTCGTTGATTACATTTAATGTGCATCACCAATTTCCTTTTTTCAGATATAGGATTTCATAATGAGACTTTTTAATATAGCCGACTGAGGCTCAGATCGAGGCTTGGTCATCTTTGGTTTGTACGATATGCATAGATGCAGACTGAGGCTTGGTTGTTTGTGCAGTGTATAAAGTGTGGTGACTCAGTGCGCCCCCCTTTTTCCCTGGACGATGTCATCTTATGATGAAACGCGATGGCGGAGCATTCCGCTGACGTCACCAATCCCACACATGCTCTAGTAGGACCGGTTTGTTTTGTGTACCGGCCGATACACTAGAAACAAAAGGTGCATGTTATCAGCGGCAGCTGTAAGGGCAATATTTTTTATTCCAGTAAACCATATAAGGATTTTACATGTGGAGCATTTTGTTTTTTTGGAGAAATCCCTATATCTAATATGGCGCCAAAGGGTGATCCTGTGTAGGAGACCATCTGGAATGGGAGAAAGGCCTTGGCTGGGCTAAAGCCACAAGCGCATATGATTCCTTGTAAAGAGGGGTCAATTGGTGCTGGTAAGCAAGCCTTTCAGCTGTTAGTGATCATTAGAAAATCAGTGCCTCCACCATGGTGGTGGACAGTGCAGATTGACGTCAGGATATAACATATCACATCACTTATAGACTGTTTTTGGAATAATTGAATAATTTTTATTTGTATAATATGATTGAGCAGCGCAACCTATACGTTTTATATATATAAATATCACCTTGGGCTCTGTGAAAAGGCAAAAGTGATATTGGAAAACGTGAAAAGTAGCCAAGAGCTCCATCTATATACAGGATAAAAGCCACATAATATTCATAACCAATATGTTATATTCATCAAGCTAAAAAAAGTTTACCCGGACCAACTGCCAGACCTTTTTGAATTCTTGGGCACAGAAGAAGTAGAAATACCTGATTGGTTAAACGTTTCGATGGAGCCTGGGGGATGGGCTAATCTTGGGAACAGAACAGCGATGATAAAGAAGAGTTAATCTGATTAAATAACCTAGAGACCGACATGGTACCACAAGTTTGGTCTATATCTATTGAGGGCAACTACAGTAATGGATTTCCCCACCACTACTAACTCTCCCTTTTTCTTTTTTTTCTTCTCTTCCTCTCTTTTTTTTTTTTTTTTTTTTTTTTTTTTTCCCCCCGCCCCCCCCCCCCCCCCCCCCGCTGCCCTCCCAACCAGCTCACTTTAGAGCTGTAGAAATGAAATGAAGAAGAATACCTGACTATTTGGGGAAAAGGAAATTTTTGATTGACTCCATGAGGGCAGAGGACTAGTGCAAATACTGACCCAGACACTCCCCTTTCTTCTGGACACGATCAGTGTGAATTTGGAGTTTTTTTTTTTTTTTTTTTTTTTTTTTTGTGTTTGGTGTTTTTTTTTTTTTTTACCTTTTGGTATTAGTGGGATAAAGGATGGGATTAAGAGGGATTTAGGGGCACCAAGGGTATGTCCTAATAGCAGGGACATATAATTATACGACACACATAGTACACACAATACACATAGCACACATTTGACATAGGCTATAGTCTATAGTCCATATCATTTTGAATGTAATATAGAATAAATACACATGATTTTTTTTTTTTTTTTTTGGGGGGGAGGGGTGATGGAATGAATCAAATAGGCACCAAGGACACGTGACACAGGGACACAAGGCATGCTTCCACAAGAAGGGAGGGTTAAATAGGGGGGGGGGGGAGGGGGGGAGGAAGGGGAGGAGAGACTCTGATGAAGAAGAGGGAGGTAAAGGCAAGGGTCGGAATCAGATGTATCGCATTGGGTGGAGTGGGTGGGGGGGGGGGAGAAATACAGGGGCCACATGGGAGAGGATAACGAGGGGGGGGAAGAGAGGGGTGGATGCAAATTTTCTTTTTTTTTTTTTTTTTTTTTTTTTTGGTGTGGTGATGTAAAGATGATGTTAAATGTTTATATTGACTAAGACTGCCCAATAAGAAAGTAACAAGGAACATAGGAATGTATGATATGAATAAGGAATATCAGACTGACTACCAAATGTGGGGCCTATCTATGTTAAATAGTTGAGGCTGGCTCAAGAGGTGAAAACAATAATGTAATCAACTAGAGGGATCCGTAAATGTACTCAAACTTAAGAAACGTGCAGCCGCTGGGGCCTGCTACGAGCTCCTAGCGTACTTGGGGACAAACCCCCACATTGATCGTTCCTCCTCTGAGTAGAGGATAAGTCGGGGACGATCGAGAAACAGGGGAATCCTGTTTTTCTTTTTGTGTCTTTTCCTTTTATTTTTTTTATTTTTTTTCCCTTCCTCTATGAAGGGGTGCACGCTGGTATAGGAAGGCCGCATCAGGGTTGTTCTACCCCCGAGAGTAGGGGATATTGTTATTTATTTATTTTTTTTTATTTTTTTTTTTTTATCTCTCTCCCCACTGGCGCCCCCCTCCCCCCCCCTCCCTCCCTATGGGACCCCAGATCCTCAACCTGAAAAAAAAATTAAAATGACTAAAATAAAGTTTACTTCCTACAATGTGAAGGGATTAAATATCCCGGAAAAACGGATCAGACTACTTGCCGAACTGAGAAGATTAAAAACACATATAGCTTTCTTACAGGAAACACATTTTAGTGGGAAAAAAATACCGAATTTGGGAGATTACGGATTCACCAGTGTATACCATGGGACATCTCAGAACTCTAAATCAAATGGAGTGGCCATTCTGATACATAAGCAGATTCCATGGAAGGAATTAAAAGTTATAAAGGACGAGGTGGGCCGTCTCCTGATTGTGAAAGGCCTAATAGGACAACAAAAGGTTACACTGGTGAACCTGTATCTCCCAAACACTGGCCAGATTAACTATCTGGAGACTAGTATTCAGGAAATACATAGACATAAGGAAGGCTTGCTAATTATGGGTGGAGATCTGAACATGGTATTAGACCCCCTAATGGATACATCAAGAGGAGCCTCCCACACGACATACATAAAAATAAGAAAGATTAAAAAATTACTATTTGATGATATGCAACTGGTAGATGCATGGAGGATACTGAACACCCAAGAAAGAGACTATACGTTTTACTCCGCGAAGCATAAGACATATACCCGTATTGATTACGTGTTTGTCTCGCAGACAGGATTGACGTCTTTGATTAAGGCCGACATAGGCTCTTTTTCTTTGTCCGACCACGCACCGACCAGTTGCGAAATGGATTTGGGGCAAGTAGAGTACCGCGAATGGCAGTGGAAGATGAACGAATCATTATTGAAAGATAAAGAATATAAAAAAACACTAGATTGCGAAATGGAGTCTTTCTTTCAAACCAATGAAACGGAAGAAATAACGCCATTTGGTATCTGGGAGACGCATAAATGTGTGATGAGAGGAGTTTTTATCTCCTTAGGAGCTCACAGGAAAAAGAAGTTGAATGAACAAATAGAAGCCCTACTTAAAGGCATTAGAGAAGCAGAAATGGTACACAAAAAATCCCAGGCACAAAATATAGAAGAGAAACTAAATATTTTAAGGGGCGACTTAAACTCCCTGCTGATTGAGCAAGCTAAAGCCAAAATAAAGCGAAACAGACAGACAATATATGAATACGGGAATAAGCCGAGTAGAATGCTAGCGAAAGCATTAAAACAATCTAACGTAAGGAGACAAATAAGGGGCATTAAATCTCAAAGTGGAGAGATATTGAACTCCTCAGCGAAAATGGCGCAAGCTTTTAAAAACTACTATGAGTGCCTATATCAGTTGGAGGGAGCGGGTAAGGAAGGAAAAAGCAAAGAAAAGGAGGAAGCAGCCAGAGAATATCTCCGCTCATCAGAAATGCCCAAACTTACAGAAGAAGCGTTGATGAAACTAGACAAGCCAATAACGGCAGAGGAGTTCAAGAAAGTCTTGACTTCTTTACCCCTAGGTAAAGCGCCAGGCCCTGATGGGTACTCCCTGTCATATTATAAAGTGTTTGAAGAGAAGTTGGTCACAAGGTTCTTAGCAGCATTTAACTCATTACAGGAGGGACACAAACTACCGGAGGAGACACTATTAGCACACATTGCAGTTATCCCGAAGGAGGGGAAAGATCCATCTCAGTGTTCCAGCTACCGGCCAATATCATTATTAAATGTGGACCTAAAAATCTTCTCCAAAATATTAGCCAACAGACTGGTTGAATATATCCCAGTACTTATTCATCCCGACCAAGTTGGGTTTACCCCAGGGAGGGAAGGCAGGGAGAATACACAAAGAGTAATAAACGCAATATACTGGTCCCAAAGTCAACATAAACCCTTAACAATAATCTCAGCAGATGCAGAAAAAGCTTTTGATAGGGTGGATTGGCTGTATCTGCGGGCTACACTACAACATATTGGCCTAGGGGAGGGAATGCTGAGATGGTTCCAAAACCTGTACTCAGTACCGACTGCTAGAGTGAAGGTAAACGACAGACTCTCGGACCCTTTTAGAATTCAAAATGGAACTCGTCAGGGATGCCCACTATCACCCCTTATTTTTGTTCTCACAATGGAACCATTTCTAAGGAAAATACGTTCAAATCGAGACATTAGAGGCATAAATACAGATACTGAGGAACATAAACTAGCCGCTTTTGCCGACGACCTGATTTTTTTTATATCCTCTCCAGCCATATCCCTGCCTCCCCTCCTGGGGGAGCTACAGAAATTCGGGGACATAGCAAATTTTAAAGTGAACTACAATAAGTCAGAAGCCATGGGATTAGAAATGAGCGAGTCCTTGACCCACCAGATAACCTCTCAATTCAAATTTAGATGGACAGACTCACATATTGATTATTTAGGGACTAAGATACCTAAAAGCTTAAGCAGGGTGTTTGAACTTAATTATGCCCCAATGTTAAAACAAATAAGGTCAGATCTGAAAAGGTGGGATAAAGAAATTTTTACGTGGTTTGGGAGGACGAACATAATAAAAATGAATGTAATGCCAAGGCTCCTATACTTATTTCAAACTATGCCAGTAAAGATCCCCCAAAGCTTTATGAAAGAACTGCGGTCAGGATTCCTGAGTTTTATATGGGCTGGAAAGCCTGCAAGATTACGAAGATCCATCCTGGCCCTCTCCAAAGAGAAAGGTGGCATTGGATTCCCAGACCCATGCAAGTATCAGGAAGCCACACACTTAGTTAGAATAAAGGAGTGGTGTGATAAAAAAAAGAAGCCATGGGTAAATATGGAACAAACGTTGAGCAAAGCCCCCTTGGAGGGGTTGGCATGGATGGCTGGAAAGGATATTCCAATGGTAGTCAAAAAACACCCATTGATCGGGGCAACCCTAAATATAAGTAAAAAGATTTTCAATAAAAATAAGATATCAAGTGAACCAAGCCCTATGCTACCTATACTAGGTACATATGACTTTGAGCCAGGTCTATCGGATCAGAAATTCGTAGATCTGAGAAGGAGGGGGACAAACAGGATTATACATTTTTCAAAAGAAGGGAAAATAATGACAAGAGGGGAGATAGAAAACCAATTTACTCCAGAATTAGACTACTTTAGAGCAATGCAGCTGGGTGCTTACATTCTCTCAAAAAGTAAAAAATACCCCGAAATTCGGGGGTTGTCGGAGTTTGAGCAGATTTGTCTGGACGGTGAGACTTTGAGACACCCCTTATCATATTTTTATGAAATGATTACAAGACATGAAGCCCCCGAAAATTTAAGCTATATATGTGCCTGGGAAAAAGATCTGAAGGTCACGTTCTCCCAAAAACAAAAAGAAAAAATACTGAGATCTGTGCACAAAACATCAATAGCAAGTAGATTCCAGGAGGGGGGTTATAAGATCCTCACCCGGTGGTATAGGACCCCAAGCATGTTACATGACATATTCCCACAGATGCCGAATACATGTTGGCGATGCGGGAAAGTAGAGGGTACAATGCTGCACATTTTTTGGGAATGCGATAAGATTAGAAAGTACTGGAAAATAGTGGAGGAAACAGTAGAGCAAATTACAGGGGTGTCCCTTGGAGACAACCCGGCTGCATTTTTATTAAATGATGTCCCAATGTCGGTTGAAAAATATAAAAAATCATTATTAAAACATCTTCTCACGGCGGCGAGAGCCTGTATTCCTGCTCTTTGGAAAAAAGATGTACCCCCCACGAGGGCCCAATGGTGGGCCAAAGTGGGAGAAATTCAACAAATGGAAAATCTGACAATGACTATAAAAGATCAGGAGGAGAGGTATGGGGCCACATGGGCACCATATTTTTTATATAGGGGGGAGGTAGGGGAGGGTGGGGTCGGGTGACGCCGGGGGGGGGGAGAGACGAGGGGGGAGATTTTACTTTGACATGAAAGGAGATCCCTTTTTTTTTTTTTTTTTTTTGTTTGTTGCTGCTCCTCCATGTCTGTTTTTGCTGTTTCTGCTGTTTTAGAGGGACTAGAGGGAATCCCAAAGGAACAGTGGATGTAAAATATAAGCTAGAGAATATATACTTGATAGTAGTGATGTTATAAAGTGTGTTAAATGTAAAAGTCGAAATGTGTTGTTTAAAATTATTAAAATAAGTTAAAAATAAAAATAAAAAAAAGCAAAAAAAAAAAGTCGAAATGTGTTTTGTTTAAAAAATGTTCACCTTTTAAAATAAAAAGTGCAGAAGAGTTGAAAAAAAAACAATGACAGTGGACGCTAGGAGAAGATGCCCACCCTTACTAGGGAGGAGGGGAGAGGCTGCAGCTGCTGGAACATGTTACATGTTCCAAAAGGTTTATTTATCCTTACAAAAAAAAGTACAGGTAAACATGAAACGACATTGCTTGTAATACTTTTCATGAAAGTGGGAACCTGAGAAGGCGAGAGAGAAAGGAAGGAGGGTTTAGGGGCGAAAGATGTGATGGAGATCCCTGTTTTATGGTAAAAGTACCACGTGGATACCATGTGTTAGGGTTGTTAAGGTGTCAAGGGCTTTGAAATAGAAAACAAAACAATGCGTCTCTTGTTTGTGCTGTTGAAGTTATTGACCAAGGATTTGCTATGCTATTTGCTATTTGATATGTGCAGCGGAATTCTGTTGGTTTATCATACTAGAGAACTCTGGAGGTACAGATCCTAAAATAGAGAATTTATGGAGTATAGAGTGCAGAGTGGATTTGATTTAAATCAAGTCAATTAAAATCTTGATTTAAATCATAATTTTTAAAGAGAAACTGTCATCTCTGTTCCACAGCGGCTCCTCCTTTGACCCACTGTTCACTCACCGACAGTCCCATTCACTTTAATGGGATGGCTGGTGATGCGGCAGTGACACAACAAGGTGAGGGATGTTGCGGCAGCAGGTGAGTGGATGCCCGCTAACAAGCGATGCCATGACAGGTGCTCTTTAAATGTAAGGACTTATTCTTTCTGGTACAGGCAGTCCCTGAGTTACGAACACAATAGGGACTATAGGTTTGTTCGTAAGTCAAAGTTGTTCATAAGTCGGAACACTGCATTCGTAAGTGTAACTGCCGCCTGTGCATCGATGTGGGATGTTCCGGGCGCTTGTTATGTTATCTGGGGCGTAGTACGGCAGTGTGGGATGTGTTCAGAAGTGCTCGAACATGCTCAAAAGGTATCCAGGACCCACGTGGAGCACAAGTGGCTGGCATTTGTGGCCGTTCGTAAGTAGAAGTCGTTCGTAACTCGCGTGTTCATAACTCGGGGACTGCCTGTAGTTAGAATCTTTAATATTTGCAAACAAAATTATGGTTTCCTATTTAGAATAATAAGCTGTCAGGTTCGTAAAACAGCGATATTAAAACCAATTCAATCATACAGTTTGTAGTGTACATAGATTTTCAAAACAATGGGATAAAGGAATATTCCTGAACTTTGTTTTATCTCATGGTTACTGTGAAATTGTGTGAATGCATCAATGCAGTGCATGTTATCTCAGCTTGCAGAGCTTGGATTCATTGAGTGTGTTTACCAAAACTGTAAATATTGCAGAATATACAGCCTCATGCTACACAACTAAGCTCCATTTCATGCTGAATAAACAAACTTAGTAATGTATCTTAAATAGAGAACTATCTTTAGATAGATTTTTACTCCAAAGGCATTTTATTAAAATAAATTTGATAAAAATCTAAATAATCTGATTTAAATAAAATAAATCAGATTTAAAAATGTTTAAATTATAGATTTTTATCCACCCTGATAGAGTGACTATAATGGTTGACTTGCGTCTGAATGCATTGTAATAGTTACAGCAGTATCTGATGAAAGGGTAGTTTCTGTTCTTCTGGCTCCTGAAACGTAGTGGATATTTTGTATTTTGTGTTGTGAGCAGCCTAACCTGAGCCAGTGAACTCTCCAAATGTTTTTGTCCCAGTGCTTCTTGGATGCTTCTTTCTTCATCTGAGCCTCTTTCACTTTAGACCAGGGGTCTCCAAACATATCATTATGAGGGCCACATGGTATATTTTACTAATATTCACCAAAAACAAAATCAGTTTTATTAATAAACAAAATAAATTTAAGTAAATGAATAAGTATGGTTTAGAACAGGGGTCTCCAAACTTTCTAAACAAAGGGCCAATTTATTGTCCTTCAGACTTTAGGGGGGCCGGACTATGACCAGTGCTAGTGGAAATTTTCCTGGCATCTGTGAAAGTAAACATCGCCCCATTTGATTTTTGGGGGAGGAGCTCCTCCCAATATCTATCATTGGGAGGAATGGAGCCCCGTTATTGGTGTCAGTGGCTTCATTGTCGGGGTCAGTTGGCAGAATAGTGTCTCATATCAGTGGGAGGATTAGTGTCCCAAGGGCCGGATAAAGGCAGGCAAAGGGCCGCATTTGGCCCCAGGGCCGCAGTTTGGAGACCACTGCTTTAGACCATTAACCACTTGCCTACCAGGCACGAACACCTCCTTCCTGACCAAGCCATTTTTCAGCTTTCAGCGCTGTCGCATTTTGAATGACAATTGCGCAGTCATGCAATGCTGTACCCAAATACAATTTTATCATGTTTTCCCCACAGATAGAGCTTTATTTTGGTGGTATTTGATCACCTCTGCGTTTTTTATTTCTTGCGCTATAAACAAAAGAAGAGGTACAAGTTTGAAAAAACATAATCGTTTTTACTTTTTATTATAATAAATATCCAATTTTTTTTTTTTAAAACACATTTTTTTTCCTCAGTTTAGGCCGATACGTATTCCCTACATATTTTTGGTTAAAAAAATCGCAATAAGCGTATATTGATTGGTTTGCGCAAAAGTTATAGCGTCTACAAAATAGGGGATAGATTTATAGCATTTTTATAATTTTTTTTTTTATTAGAAATGGCGGCGATCTGCGATTTTTTTATCATGACTGCGACATTGCGGCAGACATATCGGACACTTTGGACACATTTTTGGAACCATTCACATTTATACAGCGATCCGTGCTATAAAAATGCATTGATTACTGTATAAATGTGACTGGCAGGGAAGGGGTTAACACTAGGGGGCGCTGCAGGGGTTAATATGTTCCCTATGTTAGTGATTCTAACTGTGGGGGGAGGGGACTGACTGGGGGAGGGGACCTATCGGTGTCCCTATGTACAAGGGACACACCATCGGTCTCCTCTCCAGTGACAGGACGTGGATCTGTGTTTTTACATACACAGATCCACGTCCTGCTTAGTTACTGGGCAATCACGGGTACCCGGCGGACATTGCGGCAGCCGGACACGCGCATCGGGTCCTCAGCGACGCGGCGGGCACGCGCACGCACGCCCCCTAGTGACCAAGATGTTAGCGCCGTCATATGACGGCAGCCCGCCACGAGAGCCGCACCGCTCCGCCGTCAATTGACAGTGGGCGGTCGGCTACTGGTTAAGTGATGTAGTCATGTAAAGCAATGCATACATCTCTATGTGTTATGTTTGTTTACACTTTATATTGCTTTATCAACAGATTGGAATGGTGGCTTGGAAAATGACCCTTAAATCTCCAGAATATCCAGAAGGCAGAGACATCATTGTAATAGGAAATGACATTACATACAGAATTGGATCATTTGGACCTCAAGAAGATTTGCTGTACTTAAGGGCATCAGAACTTTCTAGATCACAAGGCATTCCACGTGTATACGTTGCTGCAAACAGTGGTGCAAGGATTGGTTTAGCAGAAGAAATACGTCACATGTTCCATGTTGCATGGGAAGATCCTGATGATCCCTATAAAGTAAGTTTGTGAGAGCTATTTAATAACATGCAGTTCGATTAGCTGTTCTAGAACTTGGATTTCAATAAAGGTTAGGTGAATACTGAACTTTGTAGCTGGAATCTCAGCTCAGTTATTAGAGAAATATTTTCTGGTGGATATGTTTTCAGACAGCTTTGACAAACATTTCCTATCTATAGCAACAGCAGGCAACCCGCAGCCAATGCTGCAGTAGTAATATTTGTTTGAATTTGCCTTTATTTTAGCATGGAATGAGTAACTGAAGGGATTTTGAATAGGTAGGTGCCCATTGCCCTCTACCCCCAGCACTCATCTGTGGTAGCCTTCGGTTGTAATTTTGCATGGCTCGTTCTCTTTAAGGTAGCTCACTTTTATGATTATCACTAAGTACACCCAAGCTTTACACTAGTCATATATTACTGTAGGGCCACATGCTTGTATACATTGCTAACATCTTTTATTTCTTTTAGGGTTTTAAATATCTATATTTAACACCTCAGGATTACAAAAAAGTTAGTGCTTTAAATTCTGTGCACTGTGAACATGTGGAGGATGAAGGAGAATCAAGGTAAATATGTGTCGATAGTTGGATATGCTGTTAACTATTTGCATATTTTTGTATGTTTGCTTGATTTTTTGCCATTCACTACTCTTTGGCATCCCACTATGCCCGTGGCCCCATTTAGAGCAGTTGGTCGGATATTATGAGGCCTACAGCTTCCAATTTAAATTTACTACAAGCATTAGTAAGAATTTTGGATATTGTCAAAAAAATTTATTTTTTTGCACGTTAAAATAATATTTCTTACAAACTTACATGACTGAATAATATGAGTACTAATTAAATCATGACTCTGGTCTGGACGCACCTGGAGTATGCCGTCCAGTTCTGAGCACCAGTCCTCATGAGGAGGGCAACAAAGCTAATAAAGGGACTGGAGGACAAGCTAAAGCTTACAAGCATTGCACTTATTCCCTCTGGAGATGAGATGCTTGAGAGGGGACATGATTTCAATGTACAAATACCGTACTGGTGACCCCCACAATAGGGATAAAACTTTTCTGCGAAAGGTAAATTAAAAAGATACGCGGCCATTCAATAAAATGTAACTGCTTAAACTTGCTTAGAGGGTTCTTTACTGTAAGAGCACCAAGAATGTGGAATTTTCTTCCACAAGCAGTGGTTTCAGCAGGGAGCATAGTTAATTAAAAAAAAACTATTAGATAGGCACCTAAACGACCTTAACACACATGGATATACAATGTAATACTGACATAAAAGCACACACATAGGTTGGACTTGATGGACTTATGTCTTTATTTCAACCTCACCAACTATGTAACTATGACATACAGGAGGTTTGGATTTTTCCCTATATATACACATTTGCATCACCACAGTGTTAGCTTTATTATATATTAGTGCCATTTTTGTCAGCTTGAAGTCAACAATGTCTCTAAAAAAATGTGAGGTCCATGGAGTCCAAATCGTTTTTTAAATTGCTTGACTTTATTGTGAAGAATTAGCTGCCAGCTTTGCATTGGCCTGATAACATGTCATTTTTTGGTTGACCTGCATGGCCATTGGGGTTCCAGACCACCAGGCTTTGGCCAGGGGTTTTCTGGCTGCCTGGAAAATAAAGATCAGAAGCCTGACTGTGATAAATTGCTTGGAGCGTGAGAGCTTTTTTGGTGTTACTAGGAGTCCTGCTAGGACAGGACAGTATATGCCAGTAGGTACACTCTGGTTCAGAAATGTTAAATTCAGGTGCAATCCCACCAGATATGTGTGCCCACCACTATACAACTCCTAAAGTAAAGGCCCAAATTAATTTAGCCAGTTTATGAAGTACTATTTAGTCAGTTTGTGAAATACCATCTGAGTATTACTTTGTAATTGCCTAATTTAAAAAGGATGTCAATGACACATTTACAGTTATGTCCAGGATTTGGGTCTTTTGGTGTGACTTAAGGGGGTTGCTTATATCTTTTTACCATTGGGAACTTTAGGGCGGGGGATGTTGATAGTCACTTTCTAGAGAGAGAGACCCATAAATTAGGAAGAACATACTATACCTTTTGCTAAGGAGTTGCAAAGACATTCAAAAGGTTAGGGGGAATTTGTGTACTTTAGGTGGATTGCGCATAGTTTCAAATTTGGAGGTAGCGAAATATGATGAGGGGGCGTGGTGTGTGGATTGTATTAAGGACAACCTGAGTGTTACTCATATAGTTACCAAGTTCATACACCCTGCAAAGGCTAACTTTGGTCCATCACAAGAAGATGTACATGCTTTAAAAAATAAAAATTCATAAAAATTATTGAAGGGTATGGTAAAAACCTGAGATATTTGAACCTTTTCCACTGATTACCAGCCATTCTTAACTGATTAGGTTTGAATTTTAGGTATTATCTTAATATACTTTCAAATGAACAGGATTTGTATGTGGTACCCATGCTGTAGCTAATGGGGGTGAATGAAGTGAGCTCCTTCTGGGCCTTTGAAAATAGGGGGCTCAATGTTTTCTTTATCTGTATGGAATTAATCAGCATTTTTCTTTCCTTCCTTCATTCATTTTTTTTTTTGTTTCTAGCCTCTGCTAGTCTTGTAAGGACCTAAAAAAAAAAAAATGTTTTGCCCAGTTGTATTGCATATAAAGGCTGAATGGAAAGTTATTTTTTGAGACAAGAGTTCGAAACAAACAAAGCTATACCGTTTTTGAGAGACAAGTTAAATTAAGCATTTTCTTTGTGTGATTTGTTATGTTCAAAGCACATATCAGTGAAAGCATATTGAATACAGGTGTTTTTATGCAAGCAGACGTTTACATGTGGGAAAGTACATCAGAAGTTCAGCTGGTTGAAAAACAACATATAATGAAGCAGATTTTTACCCATAACAACGTGATAAAAAATAATGACCTTTAGCAAGGAACATACATTCCATATTAATAATTATATACTCTGGTTATTCAAAGCCAGCACCTCAAAGTAATGATAGGTAGGAAAAAGAACAAAGGACCATAGAGTAGCATGCCAAAACCACATAATTTATTAAAAGTTGATATACTCACGAAAGTTAGAGTAACACAGGTAAAATACACCACACCAGGGATCAAAAATGAGTGTACAACATCACATGCCACTGGCCTTGCTTGGTGCAATGGACGTCTTCAGGGGATAAAGATAAAACGCGCTTAGGGTGAGGCCAGTGGCATATAATGTTGTACACCTGCTGTTGATCCCTGGTGTGGTGTGTTGTTACTCTGAAACCTTTGTGAGTAGATCTACTTTTAATAATTCATGTGGTTTTAGCATACTACTTGTTTTGCTTTCGTCTATCTATTAAAGGTTCTTGTGGTAAAACCAAGGAAGCTTAGATTTTTGTAGTGTATCAATGCTTTACTAAACAGAAAAGCTGCACATACAACTGTAGTATACACAATACAACACAATTCTTAGCTTACAAAATATGCCTACAACATGCACAAGCCAATTATCCTGTCTAGCAATAGAAGCATGTACAATATGAATGCATTAAGTAAATTAAACAGTTACTCAACTTAGGGATCAAGATGTTATGTCCTTCATGGTTCCTTGGTCAAAGTCTAAACTCAAAACTTCTCCAAAGTACTCTAGCTTGAAGCATCCACGTCTTGCCTCTTTGTCTCCCAAAACACAATTCCTTTGTCTCCACATGCTTGTTTCCAAAAGACCCCAAGCTCTTCCCACGACCTCTTGAATACACCAACGTCTTGTCCTCTGCTCAGCTCCAAAACCTATCCAACTGGTTTATATACATATCAATGGAGGGGGCCTTAGCCTGTAACAACTCATGGTTTAAAAATCGAACTCCATATTATAGCATAGTATAGGAAACTTCAACATCTCTTAAAAAATTCCCTTTCGACCCCGGTATCTTCTGGGCAGTCAAGGATGCAACATTAATTTTGAGCAGGGTTAACAATGTCCTTGGCAGTCTGTGGAAAGAAAGTTCCAGATGAGGTAAGTCCCTTGTCCTCCTCCCTTAATAATGAAATACTCAGATGCATCCACATCTACATCAGACCCTCTTCTGTTCTGCCTCCTCACATCTGGCATCTGCTCACCTTCCAACTGTGCCAAAAAAATAAAAAAAAAACAATTCTCACTGCACACATTTCTCTATCTGCCCAGTTCTAACAGAAAAACTATTGTTGGGTGCCCACTGTTGCCCTGAAACACTTGGCATGGACTTGTACAGTCTTTACAGCATGGCACATTCTAGCAACATGCCCCCATTTTATGTCAACATAAACACTTAATGTGACTAAATCTACCATTCCCAACCACTTGCTTCCACTTCTTATGCAATGCTGATGTAGGAATCACATCTATGTCCTCTCTAGGGACCCCCACCTTAAGTAAATCATCTGACTCAACTCGGCCATCTCTATTTGAACTGATCGAATTTCCAGCTTCTCGCTTATGGGAAGTAGCAGTAGTTATTTTATTTAGTTTTTTAGTACCAAGTCTAAATAATTCACTGTTTCTGTGTGGTATTCTGCTGTAAGTTTCAAACCATACCTATTTGTATTTAGCATCCTAATAAATGATTCCAAGCTTTCAGTTGGACCCTCCCATAATAGTACGATATCATCAATATATTGCTTGTAAAATTGGAGGCCCTCCCACTTTTTTGCTTATATAATTTCTTCCCATTTATTTAGTACTATATTGGCCACGCTGGGGGCATAATGTGATTTGATCTGATCTGAACCAAAAAGAATTGTTCCCCATCGCCATTTTTAATCCTTTAACCAAAAAATGGATTTGCTCCTTTTTAAGTGAGGATTCACATTTTACTGCTTTCAGACTGTCACTTTGATATTGGTATACAGTGATTCAATAGCGACTGTGACCAATATAATATTGGCGGTAACTTCAATTTTTTGTAGCATATTATTTAATTCTCTAATATCATTAAGATAAGATTTTCCTTGTGTGACTAATGGTTTCAGATAGATATCTACATATTCTCCGACTCTGAAATACAGGGAATCAATTATACTGATGATGGGAGTACCAGGTGGGTGGTCTATGGACTTGTGCACTTTTGGGATTATATACATCAATGTTAATCTAGGAGCTTGTGGGATCAAATATTTATAAAGTTTTCTTTGGATGCCTTTGTTTACCCACTCAGTAAGTTCCATTTTAGTTTAGTTGTGGGATCTGGCTTTAACTTTTTGTATGTAGTACTATTTGAAAGTAATCGGAATACCTCCTGATTATAATCTTTCTTGGTAAGTATTACTAACCCTCCCCCTTTATCTGCCGGTCCCACTACAATGTCTTTCTTCTTTTCTAACAGTTTAATTCCTTCCCATATTCGTTAATTTTCCTAATATTTCTTTATTTTAAATTTTTTAACATCATCTTGAATTAGGTGTTTGAATACCTCAATAAAATTATGTGTGCCTTTCTTAGAATTAAAAACTGAATTATTTTTTAGTCCGCTATGCACAAACTCCTGATCTCCAGTACCCACTGGGGGAGGGTTAGGCAGACTCGCAAAATGTTTATTTATATTAAGCTTTCTCACATTTTTTAATGTCCATAAAAGCTTTAAACTTATCAATTTTTATCTGGTGCAAATTTCAATCATTTGGCTAGCACCTCTATCTCTTCCTCTGAGAAATGGACCCCTGCCAGATAAAAAAGGCCTGTATTTCGTTGTCCTGTTTTCTTTTTCTTTCCCCTTCCTCCTCTCTTTCCTCTTTCTGTACGGTCCCTCATATGTTGTTGGAGAGGTGGAGGTTATTTTGGCATCAGGTTTCTTTCCTAAACTATTAATCTTAGTTTTTTTTAAAAGATTTTTATTGCACCAATGCAGCCATGGATGTTTTTGATTTTATGAAAGGCAGGACATTTGATTTAGAAGAAGTGTTCCAATCAAATCCCACCCCGAATGTAGATTTGGATAGGAGTTTTAAGGAACTCCAACATGATATGGGGAAAAAAATCTGAATATGGTGGGATATAGCATCCCTGGAGGCCTATACAAAGAACAATTTCACTCTGAGGAGACTCAGATGGGATGTCGGTCCAAATGACGCCATAGAAGATTTAAGTCTCTTAGACGAATGGTACCAATTTTTTAATGCATGTGGACAAAAACTTATGCAACTTATGATCAAAAGAAGGAAACCAAAAAAACTAAAATAAATGATCTTAAAGAAAGGATGGCACCTTTTCTGGATAACCTAGATTATCAAGAAAAAGCAAAAAAATTACAGATGTATTTAGCCAAATATGATGGAGAAATCAAACAAAAGAAGCTTAAAAAATATCAAAGGGATCTGAAAGATTGAAGTGAAAACAAAATATATAAATAGCAGGAAGACATTTAACCTCCTGGGTCTAAGGAATCCTCAGTGGAGAGAGAAAAAGAAGATACGAGATATAATAGCCCAGATGACTAATGCATCTCAGACAAACAATTAGATCGCGTATCTCTATTTCTTTCTCCACTGAGGATTCCTTAGACCCAGAAGGTTAAATGTCTTCCTGACATTTATATATATGATATTTTCTAAGCTTCTTTTGTTTGATTTCTCCATCATATTTGGCTAAATACATCTGTAACTTTTTAGCTTTTTCTTGATAATCTAGGATATCCAAAAAATGTGCCATCCTTTCTTTAAGATCATTCATTTTAGATTCTAATAACAGTTTTTTTGTTTTCCTTCTTTTGATCATAAGTTGCATACGTTTTAAGTTTTTTAGGAAAATCTTATCTTAAGGATGGTAGAGAATTAATATGCTACAAAAAATTGAAGTTATCCCTAATTCTATATTGGTCACAGTCGATTTTGAATCGTTGTATACCAATATCAATCAAAGTGATGGTCTGAAAGCAGTAAAATGGCCTCTGAAACATCAATCCTCACTTAAAAAGGTGCAAATCCATTTTTTGGTTGAAGGATTAAAAATGGCGATGGGGAACAATTCTTTTTGGTTCCATAACCAACACTATAAACAGAGAAAAGGGGTAGCTATGGGGCCACGTTATGCCCCCAGCGTGGCCAATATAGTACTAAATAAATGGGAAGAAGAAATTATGTAAGCAAAAAAGTGAGAGGGCCTCCTATTTTACAAGCGATATATTGATTATATCGTACTATTATGGGAGGGTCCAACTGAAAGCTTGGAATCATTTATTAGGATGCTAAATACAATTAGGTATGTTTTGAAATGTACAGCAGAATACCACACAGAAACAGTGAATTATTTAGACTTGGTACTCACTAAAAAACTAAATAAACTACTAAAACATTTTTTAAGGAAACTGACAGAAATGGTTATGTGCCCTTACAAAGTTGTCACCACCCACAATGGCTTAGGGGGATACCCAAACCCAATTTATGTGAGTTAGAAGAAATTGTGATAGCCTGCAGGATTATAAAACTCAGATACCCTGATTACTAGGTTCATTGAGAAAGGTTACACCCCTAAAGAATTAGAGAACTGTAGAAATAAAATTTTAAATATCGATAGAAACTCACTCCTAACCAACAATAAACCTAGGAAGTTTAAAGGAGAATTGGCCTTTGTTACTGGATTCCATAGACAGTATAGAGAAGTTGAGGACATTTTTAGCAAACATTGGCCAATCCTCCTTAAGGATAAAGACCTTAAACCCCTCCTTCCAAGGAGACCCAAATTTCATTTATAGAAGGGCTCCAGGATTAAGAAATAAGATAGCCCCTAATGTCTTAGATCCTCCAAAGAAATTGAGCACATTTTTAAATAGAGAGGGTTTCCACTACTGTACCAGATGTAGAGCCTGCAAAACCATGAAAAGAAAAAGTAGAAAAATAGACAAATTCCAATCAGTAACGAATAAACAAGAACACAAAATAAAGTCACTTATTACATGTGACTCAGAGTACGTAACTTAGGTGTTGGAGTGTCTTTGCCCAATGCAATATGTGGGGAGGACAACGCGTAAGTTGCGCACTAGGATTAACAAACATAT
Source organism: Lithobates sylvaticus (assembly GCA_028564925.1). Classification (NCBI taxonomy): domain Eukaryota; kingdom Metazoa; phylum Chordata; class Amphibia; order Anura; family Ranidae; genus Lithobates; species Lithobates sylvaticus. Next base: position 198,942,788 of record CM053027.1, on the reverse strand, counting down.
CACGAACATTGCAAAAGGGTTCATAAAACACAGTTTATCAAACACTTTAGAGTATACCATAACAGGGATCCTCGGCTGTTGACCTTTTATGGCATATATACCTTTCCAGTGTTTGGATATTCTATCTATCTTAAACAGGCAGTTTCCAGGAATGAAACTCAGTGGTTATACCTGCTGGGTACTATGCAGCCAGCCGGTATGAACAGTTAGATTTAGATTTCTTTCTTACTAACGAATGAATTGGGTCCCTTGATGAATTAAAAAGTATTTTTAGGTTCCCAACATTTCATCATTGGATAATTAGGTGTGTAATGTGGTTAGATTATGTTTCATTAAAGTGAAGGTAAACCCCCCTATCGTTTTCAGCCAAGGAAGCTGCCATCTTCAAATATCTTCAAATATTTTTTTATAGTAATTCAAATGTATTACATTACATAGTGTGCAATTATTGTATTAATATATAATGGTTGTTAATGAATCATGTTAGGGCTATGTGGGATTTGTATATTATGCAAGGTTGCCTAATACAGAGATTGTAAGATCAATAGATAGCAGCATGAATAGTTTTTTTCCATACGAGTGTGGAGGGTGGATACTTGCATCTCCCCCAATCAGTCATTTTCTAGCCATAAAGGGCACACATGCCCAATGACCGTTACGCTTCCTGATGACGTAATTCTTACGAAATGTACATCGAGGCGCTTCCGGTCACGTCACTTCTGGATCCCAGCTTCCGGCTTCTCTCCCAGCACGAGTGGAACGCTCACCATTTTGGACGTGAAGCCCAGTGGTGAGAGGTTTCCATATTACAATTCATGCAAGCTAGCCTCAGTTCCAGGCTAAGGCACCTACAAATGTAAGCAGGCACCCCATTTTTTGTTTACTATTTCAAACAAATATAAACAGTATTGTGCTATGGACTGTCCTTTTGTTTTTCTTCTGAGATAATTTGGAGGAAAGCATGACACAGCACAGAGATCTTATCCATTAACAAAGGGTCCCTAACAGGATTTCCCTACAGTGCATTAGATCTTCTTTTTAATTAAAGAGGTCATATCCATCTGGTGAGCAGTTTTCATATCTGGGTGTTTTATGTTTAAGGTAAAGGATTTCCTTTCTGCCATCAAGATTTAAGTCCCCAATAATTCACTTTATGGACTTTATCACTGTTTTTTTTTTCATTTTTTTTTTTTTTTTTGTTTAGAAAAAGTTTTTTGTATTGGCACATATATTGTTGCACTTTATATTTTAATTGATTTATTTGAGTCCTGTAATTTTTTCTGGAAGGTAGTAGATATCGCACGTAGCACTTTTTAGCACATGTCACTTCTTTCCATGTGATATGGTCTATTGAGATTAGATACATATTATAATCTCACAGCACCCCCTGTCACTCATTTTGTTCGAATTGCACAGTGTTTTACATTGTTTTTTGGGGAGCAGCTATATATATATATATATATATATATATATATATATATATATATATATATATATATATATATATATACAATTAGTTTGGTTATTTCTAAAAGTATTATTTTGGCGCAAGGTTTCTTTCCTAAACTATTACAACTCATAGCTTACAAAAGTATGCTTACAACATGCGTAAGCTAATTATCCTTTCTAGCAAAATATAATCATGTACAATATGTACGCATTAGGTAAACTAAACAGTTGCTCAACTTAGGGTTCAAGATGTAATGTCCTTCATGGTCCAAACTCAAAACGTCTCCAAAACTCTCCAGTTTCTGGCAGCCACGTCTTGCCTCTTTGACTCCAAAAATACAACTCCTTTGTCTCCACATGCTTGTTTCCAAAAGACCCCAAGCCCCTCCCACCAACTTCCTGTATACACCAACTTCCTTTCCTCTGCTCAGCTCCAAAACCTATCCAACTGGTTTATTTACATATCAATGGAGGGGGCCTTCGTCTGTAACAACACATGGTTTAAAAAATCTAGCTCCATATTATAATAATATAAGTCAATAGCTATAATATAATATAAGTCAATAGAAATAGTCATGGCAACATACTACTCTATGACCCTTGTTAGAAAAAGTGTTAGGACCATGTCACACTAGCATCTTTGTTACAGCAGTTTGAATTCACTATTCATCTCTCTGCTTATTTGCTGCTGTAGCTAGCTAAAATTATTTTCTAGGCAGCTACAAATCACTAGTGTGCAATGATCATCAGCAGCTGCATTCAATAACATTCTTAGCTACTAAAGTTTGTGATTCTGTCGCTATCTTTAAACACTGCTGAATGTTTTTTTAAGTTTAAGCCCCCATTCACACTTGAGCACTGTGTATCTAGGTGATTTTTAGGCATTTTGTTTGCATGCCTATTTGACTTATTTTTAAGAGTGAAGTGCCATACAGGATTATTTTGGGGCAAGATTGTTAGTTTTTGGCCCCATAGACTGTTACTAATGGGAGCGCTAGAAAACATGCGTAACATTGTTTTTCACGTTTTTTTAGTATGAATATATTGAAGTCAATGGGGCCCCATTCTGTCCAAAACATTGCTCATGTACCATGTTCAGCTACAGGTGCCTGAACGCTCAAATGTGAACAGGGGCAATTGAAAAGATATGTGTGTGAGCCACTCAGGCTGTATGGGAATGAAGTCCTGTGCCCACCGCTGTGAGTGCTGCCCGGGAAGGGAGCTTGTCTATGCTTCAGGCAATGCTAAAGAGTGACCTCGCCAGGCCATACCCCGATGCATTTAACTCTGCCCACCGGAACTTACTCATGGGCATGGGCAGAGTGAAATGTGTTGAGGGCGTGGCCTCACACTCACTTTCTCACAGCAGGCATTAACTTGATGTGCAGCTCCCGGGAAACCTATCACTCTCTACCAGGGATATTTAAAAAGCATGGGATTTGCATTGTTGAGCGTCTTGGAGATTCCGGCTTCAAAACACTCATGGGTGAATGGGGGCAGAAGAAATATTGCTATAGTGCTTTAAATGTTCCGCCTTTTAGAAAATGCTTTAAAACATGTTAGTGCCACAAAATAGTTTGCATGTTTGTCTCTTAGGAAGCCAATTTGGAAAGTTAATTACTGTCTGCATGATACAACAAACTTATGATTTTGCTTTCGATCTTTAGGTACAAAATAACAGATATCATTGGAAAGGAAGAAGGCCTCGGAGTGGAGAATCTTCGAGGATCTGGTATGATTGCTGGAGAATCATCATTGGCTTATGAAGAAGTCATCACAATTAATCTGGTAATCACAAAAAGCAGTTTATTGATTTTTTTTTTTTTAAAGCACATTTCCAAAACAAACTAAAACACATAGGCTCTCATGCACAAAATCCTTATGCTACATTTAGCTTGTTTTGTTCCCATATTTTATCACATTCTTACAAAAATACAGGTTTTGAGCTTAAAGTAGGGTAGTACCTATGCAGGGAATATGTACTGTTTATGCAAAAAATATATACTGCCTACACAGCTGTAAGAAACTACAAGTGGAGAGACACCAACGAGAAGCCTTTTACCGGGGACCTTAAATGTGCTAGCAATGAAATCTTTAACTCATCCATAGAAATCCAGATTTCAGGTTGTGTGGAGGGAATTACCTAAATTGTTAAAAGTCTTAAAACCCAGATTATGTTTTATTTTATTTTATTTTGGATAGTGTGAGCAATGGTTAAACATTCCCATCTGGTTGTTATTGCTATTTATGCCTCTGTTGTGGAGATTTCCACGAATTTGATCACTAAGTGATCGGAAAATCTCCAGCATCAACACATAGAACAAATAACACATATTTAGTAGAGCGAGCAACTTCTGATAATATGTTTATAGTGGCCCATGCCTTCCGGTCCTGGTTAGAGCCTTTTCCCTATTCCTTGCCCTTGTGTCACAGGGCAAGAAGTAAAGGAAATTTCATCAATGAAATCACAGACAAAAATTAAGTCTTCTGCACTTTATCAAAAAGGAAATAAAAAAACTAATAAAAAATAAGCTGGGGTTATACTATAAGTGTAAAGTTAGCTAAATGAATGGCATTAAGCATGGAAAATGATCAGTCACATGCTATTTGATTTAAAAAATAACTATTTTAAGGCAGGCTTAGCATATACCTATTTTTTCACACAAATTCTCATGGTTCTCACTTTAAAATATTTGAAAAATAAATTGAGCTTTAGTGTACTTTGGACACAAAATACTACTTCCATTTAAAAAAAAAATATGATATATGTTAACCTCTGATCCCAACGTAATCATCTAAAGAGCTAGACACAAGAACAGGATGCTAACAAAACTAAACAAACAGTGACACCTAATGGACAGTAACAACTAAACCACAAGCTGTATTTTCACCTTATAGAAATATTAATAGTTTACCTGCACTGTTGCCCATTTTACATAGTTGAAAACATTAAAAAAATTTAAAAAAGTAATTCCATCCAAAACTGAGATACTGTATAGCTTAGTCACATACTGACTCTCTATTGGTGAAATCTCAGCAAATAAGTTCCAAGATCCATCCTCCTTCCACAGTCCAGAAGAAGGGGGTCTTGTTCTGCATTAGATTTTTTTTTTTATATATATAGTATATTATGAAAAAGAAGGATGTATGAGTCCTCACCACTCCACCAAGTGGAGTTAGACTGGATGGAAGGTAAAACAGAGTCTGGAAAAAGATATGGAGGTTTGTTCAGTCTTTGTCGCCAAAAAAAAAAAAAAAAATCAGTTTTGCAAGGATTGATCCTTCCAAAATAGTACTAAGTGAAATTTTGGCTTACCGTATATTGGTTTTGTGTGAAATAAACATATAAGAAACAAACAAGCTCAACTGAGCGGGTAACATACGCTACATAATAATTAATGGGATATATACAGTAAATGTTCCAGGCACTCAGTACCCAATATCAATGCGACAATAAAAGTAAGTAACAACATTCACACACAAGCAACAGTAAAAGTTTGCGTTTACTAAATCCTAGAGGAACAGAGGGATTAGGGGTAAATGGATACTGCACATAATTTTTTGGGGGGGCATCTAAGCTTCTTTTAGCTTGACCACCATGCGTGGAACCACATGTAATGTGTCTGCTTCTATGTCATTTTCCATCAACTGTTCAGACAGTAGACATAATAAATATTAACTATTTTCATATTAAATATTACTGAGAAGGATTTCATCTAAATATAGGTTGATTAGAAAATCAACATCAAATTGTCAAAAATGTGGACAGAATAATTGTACTCATCTTTAACTCTTGTATTTTAGGTAGATGCATTTTTTTTACTTGTAAGTAAAACAGACATCTGGTTGGTTGTTGTAGATAAGAAAGGATCCCCTACGGTTGGGACTTTATATAGAGCACCACTCTCACAAGATTTTAGTAAATCAAAAATGTAAATGTTTTATTGATAAAAAAGATATAAAATCCTCAAAATTGTTTAGCAGCAGAATGCACATTATACAGTATGCATGACAGTACACATATACAATACAAAATAACATACAAAAAGAAAATTGTACAAAAAATTACATAAAAATACAGAACAACATTAACAAGATCACAGATACGATACTATTATTCTCCCGGGGGTAGGAGTCCCCCAATGAACTTGACGCGTTTCCAGTTACCCAGATATGGGAACCTTCGTCAGGAGTGGGGAGTAAAGTTTATAATGAAGAAGTACCTGTCGCTCAGGTTGAAGACGGCATTCAGGGATCAGTGGCATGTATATCCGCGGAGGCGGAGAAAAATTTGTACAGCCCCCCAAAAAAGGAAGAAATGTAGAAAAAGGGGGGGTAAGGATGTGGCAGCACACGCTAGGTTCCTTGACGGGTGATCCTATATATGTGTGTCGTAGCGACCAGATATATAAATCACATAGTAGTTGGGGGAGTCCGTCATCCCCGAGAGTTAATGTCTCGGATAAGTAAGGGGGGTAATCCTAAAAATGGGTACCCAAAAGACCCTTTCCTTTGTATGTTGTCCCTCGTTCGTTTAGACCGTATTGGTCCGACCTAGGTGTTCCTCTGCTGCAAGAGGAACACCTAGGTCGGACCAATACGGTCTAAACGAACGAGGGACAACATACAAAGGAAAGGGTCTTTTGGGTACCCATTTTTAGGATTACCCCCTTACTTATCCGAGACATTAACTCTCGGGGATGACGGACTCCCCCAACTACTATGTGATTTATATATCTGGTCGCTACGACACACATATATAGGATCACCCGTCAAGGAACCTAGCGTGTGCTGCCACATCCTTACCCCCCCTTTTTCTACATTTCTTCCTTTTTTGGGGGGCTGTACACATTTTTCTCCGCCTCCGCGGATATACATGCCACTGATCCATGAATGCCGTCTTCAACCTGAGCGACAGGTACTTCTTCATTATAAACTTTACTCCCCACTCCTGACGAAGGTTCCCATATCTGGGTAACTGGAAACGCGTCGAGTTCATTGGGGGACTCCTACCTCCGGGAGAATAATAGTATCGTATCTGTGATCTTGTTAATGTTGTTCTGTATTTTTATGTAATTTTTTGTACAATTTTCTTTTTGTATGTTATTTTGTATTGTATATGTGTACTGTCATGCATACTGTATAATGTGCATTCTGCTGCTAAACAATTTTGAGGATTTTATATCTTTTTTATCAATAAAACATTTACATTTTTGATTTACTAAAATCTTGTGAGAGTGGTGCTCTATATAAAGTCCCAACCGTAGGGGATCCTTTCTTATCTATACAAAACGGGATGAGACCACCACCAATTTCTATCAATCTCACTGGGGAAACCAACCTTAATTCTTTCCGGTTGGTTGTTGTGGGTTTCTGAATAAATATTTAAGTGTTTTAATTTTTTTACCCCAAATCCCAAATCATTTATATTAACATATTTACTACTTGAGATATTGCATTCCTGTAATTTTGTATATAGGTCATATAGGACAATGTAAGCTATACACACTATAGCAAAAAATGAGGGTATATGTAAAATACAAGAGTACATTTAATTTCCTGCCCAGAAGAAATTACTCAAGCCATATTGTTAGAATTAGAACTCTTAAAATATATCAAAGCCCAAACCAAAGATGTTATATACTGCACCTTACTAGTCCTTGGTGTGGTGCCTGCATTTGTGTCTTATATTGAAACTACTTTTGCAGGGCAATTGTTAGTTTACAGATGATTGCTAGAAAGGAAGATATTCTTCTGTGCAGCTCACAGAAGGTGACAAGGACATGGCATTTTTGGCAAGAACAATGGGTAAACAAAAATGAACAGAAGGGTAATGGGATTTTAAGTATGCCCATGAGAGCCCAGTAAACACTAAATTGTTTTAGAAAAATACATTTTTTTTTTATTCAAAGTATACATTAAAAAGGTATCGTAGCATATACCATACAACACACGGGTAAAATATATACATAGTGCAGAGCTTAGAGATATGTGATCAATAGTGTGCTGGTCTACGTGTTTCGCGGGGGTGCCTGCTTCTTCAGGACTGAGTAAGCCAAATATCACAGGAAGCTCTGATTAAACATATCTAATAAGAAAGACAAAATCCAAATGTATCACAGGAAATGTACAAATATTTATACAATTACAACATCTCATTGTTATGAATGGTCTACTTGGGAAAATACAGAAAAGGGGAGAAAAAAAAACAATGGGTATTTTCTTTATTTGCTGAAAAGGTTCTTATCTTGAAAAGAAAAAAGAAAACAAATGCAGTCACCACATCCAAGGACTGTAAGCTGTAATATATTGCATTTTTGTTCTGGGGTTTAGATATCCTTTAGTAATATGTTGGTTATACAGTATATTGTTTCTGCTTACCTTTTATAGGTAACTTGTCGAGCAATTGGGATTGGTGCATATTTGGTCAGACTGGGTCAAAGAACAATTCAGGTTGAAAACTCTCATATCATTCTGACGGGAGCTGGAGCACTGAACAAAGTAAGCAGAATTGTTCCAGTGATATTGTGTTATGTTATTTCAGATTTATTTATATTCAGAGTATTTGTGCAGAAGGATTTTTTTTTCAAACACGCATATACATGATTGCATTCTGTAATTATAATAAGCTTTATAAACCATGATGACAAAATCGTAAGACAAAAGGTGGAGACATAAGTTTCACAGGCAACCACATTTTTTTATTGTGCTTTTAAAAAAAAAATTTCAAACAGAAAACTTTTGGAGAATGACAGGCAATGAGACATCTGATTATCTAAGCCCATTTTTTATGGCTGCATTGTTTCCTCAAAAATCTGATTACTCTCTGGAGCATGTAACTTCTTATTTAAATGAATTTACATATTTTTACTGTAGCCTTAAAGTGTCACTAAACCCACATCATAAAAAAATCATCAATAAATTATGTATTACATGCTGTTCATACTCAGTCAAAATTTGATTTGTTTTCTGTATTCTGCAAAAAACCTGGTTGATCCCGCTGCTCTCTATCTCCATCTGTTGTTCATGTCCCCAATTCAGCTAGGGATTTTGCAGCTGTGGTGGCAACTCTGCACATGCTCAGTTTTCAGTGAGTTTCTATGCTGACCATTTCCCCCTAATCACATCTGAGCAGCCCCCTATAGAGTCACACATGTAGATGTATACACAGTGGTAAATGACAGCCCACTCTATCCCTCTTCCGCCATGCCCACTAACCAGCTAAACACAATGGGGATGGCATATTACATGTAGATTAATGGAGGCTTCACCTCCCGCTTCTTCTAAGACCCAGGCTGAAGGGGCGTGACACAACCCGTGACTGGCAGAAATCCACTTACACCATGTTATTTCCACAAAATAATAAAGATTGTGTTTCAAATATATATTTTTATGCCAGTTTATAACCGTTTATTGATATTATTTACTTATTTTTACTCTGTATTTCAAAGGCCATCTTTTTTTTTTTGAACATGTGACCAGCAGCAGAGGACTAGAAGCCCCTCCTGCTTTTGTTTCCTTGCAGACAGGCTGGGAAAGCTCTGGGTCATGTGACCACTGTATATAAATTAGGGAAAAGGTGCTTAAAAGTTTTTTTTTTTTTTTATTAAAATATCTACAGTGCCATCATCCACATACAGAAAAAGAACAGACAATGTAAATAAACAGTGTGTCTTTAGTATGACTTTAAATGTCAGAAAAAAACAGCTGGAATCGCATGAGGCAAACGTTTTGTGGACAGTAGGTTCTTTACCTCCACTGTGTGATGATAAAAATGGAGATTTACTATAGTATTTGCAGTCAAGTCTAACACAGTAGGTGTGGTTGTCTTTACATCAGTTCCTTTGTGTCATGGGAGGACCATTTTTATTTTAGGGTGAGGCTGTAAAACTCTCTACAATTCCACTGCCTTGGTCTATGAATTCCTGAGATCTTGCCTCACATTTTGGGCCTAGTTGCACTATTGCCACACAGGAGCAACATGTTTGTAAATAGATTCATGGAGGACAACCCCACTTTTACATGTGATCCCCCCAGCCCACATTTTCTTAGGAGGTCCGGAGGCAATATGGGAATATATTTTGCAGTGTGTTCACATACAGTCGTTTTGAAGAATTTCCATTCTGATTGGCATCAATGAACACAGAACAGAAATGTGAATTCTTAAAAATGACTGTATGCGTACACACTGCAAAATATAATCCCATGGGCAACAAGTTTAAAAGGCTAAAAATAAAAGCAATGTAGCTCAAGGCCAAAGTTTAAAAAAGCTATAAATTATAAGAAAAGAGCTTTTAAAAAATATAAAAATGAAGTAACACTATCATCATTTAAATGCTACAAGGAATATAATAGAATATGAAGAAAGGAAATCAAGGTCGCAAAAATTCAAAACGAACGTCAGGTTGCAAAAGAGAGTAAGACAAACCTAAAGAAATTCTTCAAATATATTAATAGTAAAAAGGTCAGGTCTGAGCATGTCGGCCCTTTACTAAATAAGAGTGGGTGACTGGGGACAAAGAGGAGGCAAATTTATTAAATACCTTCTTCAGCTATGTGTATACAAAGGAGCATAGGGAAGCTCATGACCATAATGGGGATGGTATTGACACAGCCCCAAATGATCCACTATTGCTCAAAAGTGATACAGCCTAGAAATATTTAGACAGGATAAAAGTCAATAAGGCACCTGGACCAGATTGCATACACCCACAGGTCCTAAAAGAATTGAGCTCTGTCATTTCAAAGCCATTGTTTATAATTTTTAGGGACTCTTTATTGCCTGGCATAGTACCACTGGATTGGCATAAGGCCAACGTAGTGCCTATAATTAAAAAGGTGTCAAAGTCTTTACCAAGAAATTATAGACCTGTTAGTTTAACTTCTATAGTTGGGAAGATACTGGAGAGCTTAATAAAAGACCACAAGCACATCTAAGTATGCAAGCATCCGGGGTTAAGCTGTCCGCATAGACCATCCTCCACACCGCATCAACATCATCCCTTCCAAGCTGCGCTCCATGAGCACTTCAAGCCTCGCTTTCAGATCTCTCTACTGCAGGGTAGTCTTCCTAATCATGCCACCCCCCACTGGTGGCCCCCCTCCTCTCGTAATTCCCGGGCTGTGCCTTGGTCACCGATGCCCAAGAACACAGCGGCTGGGGGAGAGAGATTGCAGTGAGACTGAGACAAATCCATGCCTCGATCTCACATGCAAACAGTGAAACCATAAGTGAAGTCACTTCCAGTTTCAGATGCACCCTTTCATGGCCAGCACAGCTAGGGGACACATCTAACCAAGGTGATTTGCGCTTGGTTAGCTGGTGAAAAGGGCAAGGGAGACATTGGGGTCTATTAGACCCCTAATGTCTTCATGAAGAGTATCTGTCACCTGCCCAATGCTATCACATAGGGGTTGATTAATCCCTTGTGATAGTAATCAAGTAAAAATAAATCTAAAAGTAAAAAAATAAATCTAAAATCTAAAAGTAAAAGAAAAAAGTAAAAAAATTATAATAAAATATATTTTAAAAACATGTCAGAAACCCCTGTAGCCCCGCACACCTGAACAAATGCAGACGCAAGCCCAGGGTGCGCACACGCATTGCCACAAACATAAGAGTGAGAACAACAATTCTAGCACAAGAGCTACTAGGTAACTGTAAACTGATGAGCTGTAAAGGCTTTTATAGCGTCATGGGGATTTTTGGGCACCATTGTTTTGGGCGATATTGCGGGTGCACGCGATTTTAAGATGTGGAATGTTTGGTATCTATTTACTCGATGCAACCTCATCTTTTATATTTTAACCAAAAATGGGTATTATATAGTGTGATGTTGCACTAAAATGTATTTTACTATATTTTTTTCTGAAAATTTGCAATTAATAAACAGTTGCATAAATATCATGTGAAACAAAAATTTGCAACTATCACCTTTTTATTCTACAAGGCATCTGCTTTCAGAAAATATATAATGTTCTGGGGGTTTAATTTATTTTATTGCAAAAAATTAAGATTTTTACATGTATGCAGAAAACTATGTAAACAAGCTGATCTTTCTAACCTGGACCTCTTTTGTGCTAGGCTCATTCTTGGGACCTGTTCATTCTAGGGGTTATCCCCAGTTATCTGTTGACCAGATCAGGTTGTGGGTCCTTTCTTCCTTTTTTGGAATTTGTTATGATTTGTTTGGTGGGTTTTGGTTCAGTGTTCCCTTCCATGTCAAGTAAATTCCCTCTGAGAGCGACCTATCTAAATTCTGAGTTTTAGGTTGATTTTTAGTTCCCCTTGGTTGTGATGGTGGTCTCTCTATCTGGTAGGAGGCTCAACTTCATCCGTTTCAGATTCTGGCTTTAGTAAATAAAGTAGCTTCTGAGCTGCAGGTAGTCCTCCTTTATTTTTGGGCCTATTATTGTGTGTTGTTCACTTCTCATTGGTACTGCTTTAAGATGTCGTGTCCGTGTCCCTTAATGGAGAGAATTAAAATAGGATTTTTATACCTAATACTTATCATGAAAT